>VDFB02324846.1:42411-66033 GCA_007258455.2 Sequoia sempervirens
TTTATACTGATTCCTTGTTGATAAGAGAGGGACCCCATTGGAATCTCAAGAGGCAGTACTAATGGCTTGTCGGCTATGCTTTTCTCTGATGGGCATAAATCTAGCTACAATGGCCACTACTTTTTTGAACTTTTTATCCTGCAAATAAATGATAAACAAAATGTGAAAAGATCCAATGCTAAGCACCATTGCTGTGATAAGTATCAAGTACTGAAATATATTGGAAGTATTTGAAAGCAAAAATTGACACTATTTATAGTTTAATTGACAGTATTTTTTCATCTTCTTCAACTCTCCATTCTGATGATGGATCATTGAGTGTGATCCGAAACATTGATAAAAAACTGGAGCACAATCCAATCCAGAAGCAACATAACTAATCTTTAGAAAATGCAATAAAAAAGAGAAGGAACCTCAACTCCTGTATCAAATTTGAAAAAGAAATTGTAAAAGAAATCTAAATTTGACATAAAACCTTTAAAAAAATAAAAAACCAATTAATTGAATTAAATTACTGATAAGAAAATAAAAATTTATCAACCGCTATGCAGGGTAGGATTGTTAAAACAACAAAGTTCAGAACCCTATGTCACAGTTGAAATATATACGCTGCAAGTTAATGAATTTATATAATGAAACCGCCTGAAACTGAAAAAAGAGCTGTAGAAGGATTAAATTGTATATACAATCAGACTGCCTGAAACTATGAATAAAAAATTTAAAAAGTGCCCTGGGGCCCTGTTGTAAAAGGTCTATTAAGTTGAAGTTCTGGTGGGGAATATTAATAAACTGCCGGCGAGGGTTTAGCAGAATGAGGAACCACCAAGACTTGGGATTCTTTCTACCAATGATCACCACTGCAGATGCTCGTGATCAAAGAATATAATACAGGAAAATTGATAATGACTGCAAATGTTTTGCTTCTGTCTTTTTGTATTTTGAAAGAGACAAGCTCTAGGTAAAGTGGAATCAATTATAATGCTTTTCAAGGACCCTGTGTGAATGGGGACTTTTACCTCGAATGCAGACTATAAATATAGAGTTGTTTTCGAGAATCGTCCATCTCAGAGCATAGTCTGCAATGCATTGAGCACCCATTTTGCTTAATTATTGTTGAACAGTATATAAAGCAGTGATTTCTGAATTGGCATTAATTATTGATTAACAGAATAGAAAGCATCGATTTCTGCATTGGTCTTATTTCTAGTTTTCTATGGAGCTTTTAGAAAAGCACTCTTGTTGAAAAAAGAGCTGCGACTGGCCAGGAGGTGCATTTCGAGGCAGTCTGCAAATACATTACATGTATTAATATTATAATATATTTCCTCTGTTTTCTAAGATCGACATTCTTACCCAAAAGCCAATACAGAGCAACATCTGTTTCCCTGTCATTTGGGAGAGCTTTCTCTTCCCTTCTCATCATCAATCACAATTGTGAGTCCTATAGCATTGAAATGAGAATACAAAAGGAGAGGCAGTTGTCCTACATTGTAGTAATTGGAGTTCTGTGCTTCCAAATCCTCGCTCCAAAATCTTCTGCGGCCAAGACCCTTGGATTTTTTAACAATTTGCAAGGGTTTTTGGGAGGGAAATCCCCTGAACAAAGGCGGCATCACCATACGCTGAACAAATCCTCTTCAGTAGATGATCCAGAAAGAGTAGTGAAGATGGTCCACAGGTAATCCTACTTTAAACACTGAAATTTGCAAACAGTATCTTTAAATTTATAGACAACAACGCATTTATAGACTTTTCAAGTTTCAACTAGTCAAAGCTCTTACATTTTAATAGGATCCAAATGACTTCAATGTTTATTTAAGATCAATATGAACTTTTAGCAGAGGCATTAATGGGTCGAAGAGTAGATGGTACTGTTAATTCATAGCTCAGGAATTAGCTAGACAAATTACAAATAAAGATCTAAAATGCAGGAGGATATTAATAAATGTGTAGATTATGGTAGTTTCCTTGAGAAGAAATAAAGCTGTAGATAATGTAAGAGAACTACTAATATCATTTCTTTGTGGCCATTGAAAGCCTGCTTCTATTATTGGAGATAAAAGATAACTACCAAAAATGTTGTCCAGACATTCCTGTGATCTTCTTTGTCAATTACTGTCTAGGGAAGTTAAATGCAGTTAATCCTCAGCAATTTGGCAATGCAGACACAGAGTTCTGTATATATAGAAGATGAATGGGCAATATACCCGTCTGTTTATATTGATTTGTTAATTATATTTTAGTCTTTATCAATGTTTGGGATCATATACTCTATGATCTATGATGCATCTTGATCCTAATATAGACATGGTATTTGATTTTCTTAATCTATTTGATATCGATTATAATGTTGAAAGCGTTACTCTTGCTGTGGTTTGTTTTCTTTTTGGTCAAGCGTTAGTTATGCCCTGTTAAACCCTTATTGTTTGGTGGATGTAATCCTGTGTGATTTCCGATTCGTTGTCTTCAATCTTAACTTCACTGTAAACCCTTCAGTCAAGCCACATTTCTGTGATCGAGCTTTCGTATTTAATTGGCTTCATTTAACAGAAAATACTACTACTATACCTGCTACTAAAGTACTAGTGTTCCAACATGGCTATGCAGAAGCATTAACGATTCACGGCGACAGCTGAGCTACGTGAACTGCGGAACCGGCAATCCAATCGACGATTGCTGGCGGTGTGACCCTAACTGGCAAATGGACCGGCAGAGACTGGCAGATTGTGCCATTGGCTTCGGCCGCGGCGCCCTCGGAGGAAAGAATGGTCAATACTACCTCGTCACCGATTCAAGCGACAACGATCCAGTGAATCCCATGCCGGGCACCCTGCGCTACGGCGTCATTCAAACAGAGCCCCTCTGGATTATTTTCCAGAGCGACATGTTCATTCAGCTCAAGGAAGAGCTCATCATGAACAGCTACAAGACAATCGATGGCCGAGGGGCGAATATTCACATAGCTCACGGCCCCTGCATCACAATCCAGTATGTGTCGAATATCATCATCCACGGCATTCATATTCACGACTGTATACCGGCGGGAAACGCCATGGTGAGGGACTCCCCTGTTCATTACGGTCACCATGGCATTTGCGACGGGGACGGCATTTCCATTGACAGCTCCAGTTTCATCTGGATCGACCACTGCGAGCTCTACAACTGTGCAGACGGCCTAATCGATTGCACCAAGGGTTCCACTGCTATTACCATCTCCAACAACTACTTCCATCACCACAATAAGGTCAGCTCTTCGATTCCGGCCGCGTTACTTCTAATGCATATGCTCTTATTAGGGTTCACTGTGTCTAGTAATTGTTGATCGTAAATCAATGGTTCATAATAAAGAGTTCAATTTACATATATTGAATCTTGATTCTGGGTGATCTTGCGGGTGAGACGAAATTAGCCAAATGGACTGTTCATTTTACTTATTTTTTAGATTAGGTAAGGGTAAAACCCTGCTGACAACAGTTTTTTAGGTTTGCGGGTCTGAACTGTTATACTACAATTTGCTCGGAAACTTCAACGAAGCTGCCATCAATATTCCTTTGTTTAAATGGGGCAAAATCCAAAATCCAGGGATTAATTTGATCCAAATGTCATATAAAAAACTATCGCACCAGGTGTCGAATTCATTCTTGTGAATCGCTAAATAGTTTTTTTTTTTTTTTCTTCCGAAGGAAAAATTCTTGAAGAAATTGAATTTAATATCAAAAACCTCTGTATAATTATCGATATTGCTGTGTATTCTTGATGATTGTTGGCTCAGAGGAATGTTCTTTCTAGGAATGCAGGTGATGCTGCTTGGTCACAGCGACAGCTTCACGGCGGACATGATAATGCAGGTCACCATCGCCTTCAACCATTTTGGCGAAGATCTTGTCCAAAGGATGCCTAGGTAAGCAATAAGTATAGGAACCTCACATACGCATATCAATTATCATCATTCATGGAGTATTATCATTCATTTTGTTCGTCAACAGATGTCGTCATGGATACTTCCACGTGGTAAACAACGATTACACTCACTGGGAAATGTACGCCATTGGAGGAAGCGCCAAGCCCACTATAAACAGCGAAGGCAATCGATACTTGGCTCCCTCGGATCCCAATTCCAAGCAGGTAAATTATCTACCTGCTCGAATTCTTGCGCATTCGTTGAATTTAAGCTCGATAACCTAATTCAGTCTGGTACTGAAAACTTCAATGCAATATTGCAGATAACTAAGCGGCTGGATGCAGATGACAGTGAGTGGATGTCCTGGAACTGGCGAACAAATGGAGACCTAATGTTAAACGGGGCATTTTTTGTTCCGTCGGGCGCAGGGGCAGCTGACAGCTATATGTATGCCTCTAGCCTCGGAGCCATGCCCGCATCTCTAGTAGGAACCCTCACTGGGGACGCCGGTGTTCTTCAGGATGGGTAAAAGAAAACGTCCGAATCTTTGCATTACTGGTAAAACAGACAGTGGAAAGATGGATCCGGATCTGATAATCACGATGGTCCGATGCCCGATCGATCGATCTGATCCGTCTCGATCCTGCTGATGGGCACGGGCTATCCTCCCTAAAAATCGCAATGTGTAAGATACCATAATATGTAAAACCATCCTCTAATGAAAGCAGATTAAACAGGAGAAGTAGACGGATGGAGACGGGAGTTTTAATAGCGAGCGAGAGTTTTAAAACTATGGGCATGCCATTTTGCAGGGAGAATAGTCGCGTCCATGCTCTAGGGTTAGAAAATTATCAGAGCATATTCTCGACCACTAACAAAGGTGAGTTGTAGTTACAAATTTAGTTTATTCACGCCTTCTGTTTCTGATAATCACTCTCTGTTTATTTGCAGGTCAGCTATACAAATTATCATTTCAAACTTCCCTCATTCTATGTCCATATGATATTTATATAAAATGATTGATTTTCAGGGAGAGGCATTGCAGAGAAAGCGCAGGACTGTTTGTGTTGGGAGACTCTTTTGCCGACACAGGAAATCGCAATCCATACAATAAAAGCATAAGCCAACCATGGAGACGGCTATACAGTTTGACTTGGTCTGGCTATCGTGCAGGCAGATTTTCTTCCAAAAAAATCCAGACAAATTTTTGGGGTAAACCTTGTTTCCACTCACAAATGGTGAAATATAGGGTTTTAAGCAACTCGTGTCTTATCATTATGTGGCGTGTGTGGTGAAAAGCAGCGTGTACCTTGTATTGTTATTACTGGGCCTGCACTGTTGCTATTCGTGTGGGTACAGAGAGAGACTGAGAATGAAACTGCAACTTCCCAGGAATCGAACATCTGACTTCCTTGTCCATTGCCTCTGTGACTGTTGTGCTCTGTGCCAGGAGTATCATCAAGTAAAACTCGCTAAAACAGGTATTTCTCCTTCATTTTCATTTTCATTTGCACAGCATAACATGAAAATGATATAGCAGAAGAAAAATTGCTTGCATGGTGATGCAGGAGAACCAGTGGAATCCGTTGCCTTGTCGCCTCCCTCCATCAAGACCATGATTCGCCGATAGCCATTTCTACTGGCACTGCAATGAAACATGCGCATGCATAGTGAAATTTTGTTCCCATCTGTTCAGTGCAGTGAAAGGAATGTGTCAAAATCAATCTTAAATTTCGCCATGGCTGTTTGTTGGGGAGCTTTGTATGTACACTAACCTTAGATTTCGTATAGATATAGCCTTGAGCATGGTTAAGCATGGTTAAGCATGGTTAGATTTTGTTGGGGAGTATGGTTAAGCGTGTTTTAGCTGTAGTGGTGGGATGGGTGACCTCCCACGAAGGCCTAGTGTTTCATCTTTGGGAGCATCACCTAGATGCAATGCGTGCTAAATGGATCATTCATTATCATGAGAGATAGGTTCTTGTGAACCACTACTCATGAAACATGGGTCAATGAGTTTGATTCGTAAAATTACATGGTTGAACCCTAATAGCAATATGCTTCATCTTTGTGAGCATCACCTAGATGCAATGCGTGCTAAATGGGCCATTCATTATCATGAGAGATGAGTTATTGTGAACCACTACTCATGAAACATGGGTCAATGAGTTTGATTCGTAAAATTACATGGTTGAACCCTAATAGCAATATCACAATTTGACACACTTGGAAAATACCTCCTACTTATCAGATATAGCCTTGTTATCAAATAGGAAACATGCATATGTATAGTCAGTTTCGTTTAACTAGTGTTTTTGTGATGAGGCTACTTTTATGCAAAGTACTACTAAGGAAGGGAATTTTGTGTAACCATTTTAAAAATTAATTTTCTTATGGGTATTTTTAATTTTAAATATTATTATTAAAAATAGATATGGAATTGTTTTTTATATATTTATTTTTCTTTACGTTTAATTTTAAATCATAATTATCTTTTGTAATATTATTAAATATAGATATGGAATTGTTTTTTATATATTTATTTTTCTTTGAGCTTAATTTTAAATCATAATTATTCTTTGTAATGAAGGGTTAATTAAAAGAGAATAATTTGTCATATAGATTTATATTTTTAAATGTTGAAAATAAAATTATTTAATAATTTTTTTTAAGATATAAATATTTTATTATATATCTCGCATTAAGGATTCATCCACTAGGGATATTCAGTTTGTGTTGTTTCTAACATAATAATGATAAATTGATTTAAAATAATATTAGGATAAAAGCACAAATTTGTGTCACACTTTTGGTCAACTAAATGGTTCTGAACAAAACTACGTGGCTTATATGTCACACATAAAGTTTTGGGTGAAACCTTTTGTCCCAAAATAACAAAACGATTTTAATTAACCTTTTCGCATATATATATATATATATATATGGAATTTTTTATATATATATATTTTTTTCTTTGAGCTTAAGTTTTGGGTGAAACCCTTTCGCCCAAAATAACAAAACATTTTTTTCCTTTGTCGATTTTTAAAATCCGATTCAATTTGCATGCACGTTTCAATTGAAAGAGATTTGATCAAAGGGTTTCAGTCGAAACTCTTCCACTTGAAACTTCTGGCATTATTGTTGGCAACCACTTTGTTGAGGGTGGTTTTAGCACATCCAACTTGTTAAGCAATAATAAATTAATGCTTCTCTTGAAAAATAAAATAATTTGCTCTAATGTTCGTTTTGAGCTAGGTCTTGATAGTGATGGACAACTAAGTGGTTTATGTGAAAGTGTTTCAATAGGGGGCTTGGATTTTCAGGGTTTTTTTAAAAATACATTCAATGCATGCAATCAAAATAACGGATTTTACTTTATGCAATCAAAATAACAAATTTGTTGCTTTCAATAAATCCTCAAAGGAAATGGTTTTTATTCTTTATAAAATTAGGAAGTAATCTTTCTAATCCATCAATTCTTCATCAATGCTTAGCTCTATCTAATGTACTAGGTTATCTTCATCACTAATGTAGTGATAAGACTTTATTACTTTCCTTAATACTCTACCTATTTTTGGCTAACATATTCCGCACCTTGAGGTCTTATGCCAAAGACATTGATTCTTTGCTTGAAAGGTGTGATTGTTTTCAACAGCTCTGGATAATTGCTCCCTTTGAGAAAGTAATCACCCTTTGAATTGAAGAGGTATAGTTCCCTTCTATGGTATTCAATGAATTAAAAGGAACTAATGAAATAAAATTGATGTGTGATTTTGACCGGAAAGCAGTAAAGGCTGAAACCCAACACCAATTTTTTTTTTAGTATTAGATACAATGAAGAAATACTAGACAAACACTAGCACAAAGACTAGCTCACATAAGGCAATGTAAATATCATATATTAACCCAATATCATCCAAAATGAAACTAATTATAGAGATAAATGCATACACATTTGCATAGGAATAAGCATAAACATATGAGAAAACTTAAACACACAGATCTAAGAATCTCAAATTATCTCCACAAACCAGATACACACAAATGACTAGTGATTTCAAATTGTAGAATTATATTCAAAGTATATGATATCAGGTCTTTAACTAGAGAGTTCATTTTGTTCCAAATACAAATATAAATAAGTGGATGAGTAACCACTTCTTTCACCCATAACTACCCAAAAATGAAGAGTTTTTCAAAATAAAGACAAAAAATTAAGATAGCAACTGAAAAGTCACGATGGCAGCACTTCATTCCTAGATTTTGTTGATGTGGCAAGCCTTTTCCACAAAGCTTGGAAAGCGTTAGCAACATGTGAAATTCCACATGTTGAGGAATAGTAATGTTCCCCATTCATAAATTTTAGGCCATGTGATTGTCACAAGAAGCTTCAATTCTTTGGTCATATGTCCCTGCTAATCTAGTTATTTGAAACAGGACTAGGTCTATCTTGCTAAATTTTCTTAAACTCTCGTCATCGAAATATTGGGAGTTGAAGAACCCATTAGTTATCTTCTTAAAGCTTTCCCTTAATACTCCAACATCTTCATTACTACCACCTCCTTCCTAGTTAGGTTGCAAACCGAGTGCAACAAGATTCTTATGAACTCCTAAGATTGCATTGCTTTAAGTCAGCATCTTATTAAGTTCCTGTAAATCTTGCTTTGCAACTTGGAGTTTCCATTCCACACTCTTATTCCAAATCAAACAACAACCATAAGTGGAATTGAGAATGATTTTCTCATTAGTCGGTATCTACATTCCCATACTCAACATTGCTTTGATTTCATTTATGTAGTCCATAATGCTTTTTCCTTTTCAACAACGGTAATATCTTTTTCAATTTTAGTTTTCAAGAAATGCTTTCTGATGAATCCTTAACAATTCCAAGATGATCTGGTTACCTTTGTTTATTATGCCATTGCTCTGTTCTTCTATGGCCTTTCCAAACACCTTGAAACTTTGCATTTTGCTTACTGCCTCCTTTCCCATCATTGATATTGGATCAAAGGAAGATTCAGCTTGAGAAATTGGTTGGGGGGAAAAATCAAAGACTAACTTCAAGCATTCAATTAGGACCTTGACTTTATTTTTCAATTCATCTTTTCTCTTTCTATCTTTGTTAGTTCGCTCAACTAACCTTTTTCCTGACACTTGGAAATTGTGCACATCCTCATCTCTTGTGGAAGGTCCCAAGTTTATCCTAGAAACATCAAAATCACTTGCAGTTGCTTGGGTGAGCTCTTTTTGTGTAGTGGGGCGGGAAACTTCCAGACACAAATTCCATGTACTATCATCTTCCATCAATTTGGAGGTAGTCTTCAATCTCTTGGACTTAGGAGTCCTCTGAAGCAGCTGACCCACCATATCTTATTTTGGGAGGTTTAATTGCATTACCTTTCTTTTCTTTGATAATGTCAACCAAGTCGAGGTTGAAGGAATAGTAGTAGCCTTAGAACTAGAAGAATCAAACAAAGTTCTCTTTATTGGAGGGGTGACGATTTGCACATCCTTCAATAGTGTTGAAGGTGGATCAAGGACCCAATTCTCAAGGATTCATTCACTTCTTTGATATGAGATGACTGATGAGATGAGAAAGAGGTACTGATTGAAATGTTACCTAACTCATCTTCGCCCTCAGCAACCCCTTTATCTTTACCTAATTGGGGAAAGTTGGGAATATCTTCTCCACAATTATGTTTGAAAAAATTATTTTCAAGAGGCTCATCATCACCGCCACCTGGAGCTCCTGATGACATCTAGTGTGAAGTTGACCCTGAAGTCTTTGAGATTATAGGGGTTAGTTACTTCTAGGTCCACAAGTTGAGTATCTTGTGACCTAGTTTGAGGGTGTGATTGCTCTATTTTCTTTTAAGCAAACCATTCATTCGTCCTCTAAAAAACATCTACATTTTTCACCTCAATTGTCTTTGTTTCTTTGATACTCCAATCCATGGCGACAATGGGTTGAGGAGATATATGTTCCCTGAAGATTAGGTCCAACAAATCTGACCCATCATCATTAATGCCTTGAACATCCCATTCCAAACCAAATGTGATTACTTGTCTTAAAGACAACCTCATCCAACTCCTTCTTACCTCAAATTCATTAAAACAATCACTCTATTAATCTTCTAAATCAAGTAGGTGATAAAAACCTAGACCTAATTTTAAGTTGTTTTTCACATAATCTTTACTGTCGAAAGGAAAATGTTCATTATAAAACTACAGAGTCTATTTAGACAACTCCCTTTCGATATTCAGGGAATTTGACATAGAATTGTAAGTGAAAGGGAAAAATCCCATGGGAAACTGAACGTTAACCTCTTGCATTACTGACATCTCTTGTTCACATCAACAAGCTATTTGCAAACTTCAATCATTACAAACTTATCTTTTGCATATCTAGGATGTTTGAAAGGAAAGCCACTGAAACCACCAACCTGAATGTATAAGAATCTATGAAATTGAATAGAGTGGCTTCCATATATACCAAAAAATTACATGGGTTTAGAAGTAAGCCTCATTTCAATCTTCCCTTACATTTCCCAAGTCATTCTCATGGTACAAATGCATCAGAAATCCTTTTGTGATGAAGGAAAATCTTACCCAACTATAGCTTGTCATAATAGTTGAAGATTAGCACCTCATCACAGGGAAGGGTACTTGATCTTAAACCCGGCTAGGGCCTAGTACTTGTGATGGCATAGATCAAATATGAAGACATATGAAAGGATCTATTGATTGTAAAGAAAATGAGAAACTCATGCATTCGTTCATTGATAATCTACGCCCAATCCAAAAATTGGTCCCCTTCAAGTACAATTTGAATGAAGAAATACATCCAATCTTGAAATCTATGTGCATCCTCATTCCCTCTCAGCCTATGCAATAAGACAACAATATCTGATATTTCATCCACAAATTGATTTTTGCGTAAATTCCTTGGCAATAAAGATTTGCCTCTCTTGGGTTTAGCTAGCCAATTCTTTGGAATTTCATTACAATAGAGACCCTTCTTGGCCAAGAATTTGATATGTAAATTGGTAAAGTTGAGGGCCAAGAAATTTTCCCTTTCTAGAATCTTTAAACACGAGGCAAAAGTAGTTCTTTAAATTTTAACTACCAACTTGGTGTCTTCAGTCCCAATTTCATAGGTCTGCGAGTCATAATTTCTAATACATTCAATGACCAAATCTAGGCATTGAATTGGCACTAGAAATGCAACTGCTTTGATCAATCCATTGGCAACTACTTGTCATGTGATGGACGAGAGATTTGGTTTATTGGCCTTCTCCCTGAATTCATCCAAATTTACTTGCCCTAATATGGTATCCCCTATCTCTGGCATGGTGCTGGTTATAGTAAAATGTAAACGTAACTATGATATTTATACCTCATTATGTCTAAAACCCTAGGGTTTGTGTATAATTACACAGGGGTGGTTTGTAATGCTAAGAAATTCTTAGTCTAAACTACAGTTATGAACAACTACTGAATAAGCAAGGAAAGGAATACCTCAAACCGCTTTGAAATCGAAGAAACAATGCATGTACCAGTGTTCTCCTTCACAGTGTCTTCCAATATCACAACTAAAAAATGTTCTTCTTACTAGCTCAAATTCCTTTTAATCCTCCACAATAAATGCATAAGTAGATAAGCAATTAATGATTCCCTCTTGTCACGTTGGCGCGTGTAACCTTTCACATCATTGCTCCACTATGCTCACTTTTGAAAATTTGAAAGGAAATGTAGTATATTATCAATAGAAAGAGTGGTTCATATAACCCCGCTAGAGGCTGTCGTGGGTTCTATAACCAATGTGAAATACCACAAACTCTTCAATAGACACTTAATAATACCTTCAAAACTTTCATTTCTCTTTGAGGTGGTAAAAAAGAAAGTTTTACTAACTTAGTTGGAGATTGACAAAGTTACATAAACACAAAGAAATGCTGACATGACTTAAGCACTGATCAAAGCAGGACTTACACAAGTTCAAAAAACTTTAAAAAACACTGCCACACAAAAAGCCAGTACAATGTTGGAAATTGACCGTCGTGGTGGGCAAGGGAGAGGTTAGGAAAACTTGAGTGGTGACTGACACGGTTATGATAATTGTTTGAAATAGCACCAACATATAACTTAGCCAAAATCTGGGTAGAAGAAAAGTTTTTGAGGAATGACAAAAGATATGGTAACAATTGGCTTTGACTGGGGACGAAGACTACTTAGGATAAAGCAAGGAACCCATAGATTGACTACACATGACCAGTGTTTTATCCATTGGGTTAACGAGTTGGTATCACTATTTGGATAAAAAACTCTCAAACACCAAAAAGAAGCACACTAAAACTGAGACAAAAACCTAAACCAACTATGTACAAAGAAGGTCCCGACGGACACTCACATCTGATAAAGCTTGAGGTCTTTCCCGTTAGAAGGAATGGGTATAGGGGTATTAACAAGGTTAGCTAGGTGGAAAGTGTTAGGATGGAATTCCTAAGTTACTTTGAACAGACCATTCCATAGAGCATCAAACTTTTTATGCGCACCCTTCAGCTCTCTATGTTTATCCCACAATAGTAACTAGTCTCCAACCATAAATATTCTCGGCCTAGCCTTCTTATCAAAAATCTTCTTCACCCTGGATTGATGCATGGTAATCTTACCCACCATTTCGTTCCTTTTCTCTTCAACTCTAGTAAGGTACAAAATCCTCTTTTCTAAAGCATCCTGGAACTCTGGTCTTCTATTACGGTTTGCAACTTGCATACTAGTAGTTCCAGTGGAAGAGGCAAGAAACTTCCTATTTCATACATGAGATTGTAAGCTATGTATGAGAACCATTCGTCTTGAAAGATGACTATTAACACCATAGGGAGGTCTTCTTCATCTTCTCATTTAACCTGATCTTCTCCTATCAATTTACATAATTCTCTACCTCGGACTAACTTCGTAGGACGTTTAATATCTAGGTCATATTCCTGTATCTTTGCAATCCATCCTCCTCTTTTGTTACAACTAATATCTTGTTGAGTAAGGATACTCTTGGCAGTAGGGTTTGGCACATAAACAATTGTATGTGAGTGTAATATGTAAAAATGTCATAACCCAATTTTATTGCATATTTATTAAATATGGAAAATCGAATTATTGAAGAAATTCAATTAAAATATTAAATGGAAATTTTGGAATTTTTGAAAAATGAATGAAAGAAGTTAACTGATGTTGACTTTGTGAACTTTTGGAAATTATTTTTATATGTTACCAAGAATTGAACATTATTGATCAATTTGCAAGTGCAAGTGTGTGTAGTTGCAGGGTGAAAGGTTGAAGGACGAGAAAATGGTTGAAGTATGATTGTTTAACTGGATCGAACGGTAAGCCAGTTGGAATTTGGGTGCACACACCACAAATGGCATGATGACTTGCATTTGAACTAATTTTCATATATAAGAGCGTAATTTTCCTGACTTGAATTGTTTCAATCCTTGAAAATGAATGGTTGGTAGATTAAATTGTCTATTCAAGCTTTGTGATTGAAAGAAATGAAAGCAAGCATTGTAAAGAAAATTCTTTTATTTAGTATAGATATATGTATATATAGATGCTTGAAATGGAAATTCAAATTCTTTAATTTAAATGATAGTGTATGAAACCTATAAGCCATTCCAAAACAAGCAACTTGTATATAAATGCATAATATATATATATATATATATATATATATATATATATATATATATATATATGTACATGTATGTAAATCAAACACATACATATATATAAATATATATATAGACATATGTACTATTTTAATGCAAGGTAAATATGAATGAAATCATTTAAATGCATATAGATATATAAATATATAAGTTATGCATATATGTATATTGCATATATATATATATTCAAATTCTTATTGAATTCAAAGTTGATAACCAATACATTATGAATTAGACTGTGGAAATCAATGAAAAATCACAATCCAAATCCACAATGGACGTGGTATGTCGAATCATAAAGATATATTTTTTAAATAGAGGCCGACTGTATGGCCATAACACCACAACCCCAGAAAGCATGCAAAAATAGTGTTGTTTCCATTTTGAAGAAGAACGCAAGTGAAAAAGTGGAGAAGAAGAAAGTAACTTGGGAAATTTGAAGGAAAAAATAGGGATGAACTTGAGAATGGAAAAATCTAAGGAAAACGACATCAAAGTTCGATTGGAGGTAATTCGATCCCATTATTTTTGCATAGACTTAGCTTATTTTCTAATATTGAATCATGCAATGAAATTTTTCCTTCATTTCAATTGAATGTTATCATGGCATCATAGGAATGAGGTCGATGTTATGTATGTGAATTGACTTGAAGCCGAATGTATATATGTATATTGTTTGACACCTCATGAAGGGAACATGGCTTGCAGCCTGCGCAATAGGTAAACTGACATAACTTAGAGCCTTCGTGGCTATTGTATAGAGTCAGGCTGAGGCTCGAGAGCCTCCAACAACTTGACCTTCATCCTTATGTTGCATGTAAAGCTTACCTTATGTAGGCTATCGAAAATTATTCTAATTTACTATATGTGTTTGTAAATATAATCCTTGAGAAGGATCAGTTTTGATCCTATAGGAAGGTATGTTCCCCTACATTCTTGTTGTATTATTTCTTAAGCTTATTATCGATGGGTTGATACTTGTAATTGGGCTTGAAAAAAACTCTTAGAGCTTTGCATATATGTTTATTGTCTTTTAATGGGAAGTTGACCTCGTTCTATAGGAACGATGAAAAGGTTTCTATGATTAAAGAAACCCTAAGCCTTGCTTGGTTCAAACTTAATGTCAATGGGCTGACCCCTAAATGTGTAATATACAGATCAAAGTCCGCATGTTTAATATTGTTGCATGCATGGTATTAAACCGTAAGCCCTCATGGGTGATTTCAAAATATCTTTGATACTTAGAGGGAAGCCACCCAATCATTGAGATTGGTCGATCTAGAGAAACTGTAGTTTGTTTTGTTGTAGCCTGAAAAGGCAAGTGTATTGTTGAACCTGAAGCTTCTATGCCTTCTTTGACTAAATTATGTGCTCAAGTATTTCATCGACAAACATGTCAAACATATTTTTCTTTATACTATTGTGTGCATGTGTGAAATGTGGAAATTATTAGTAAATCAACATAAACCTTAATGAAACGAATTATATCAAAGATTTGAATCAAATAAACTACTCTATTTTGCAGCTACACAAATCTTTTAAGAACGTCTCATTGTCCTCTATTCTCAAGGATTTATTAAACCATTTGGCCCTCAAATTTCTTTGTGCACTATGGTTGTTAAAATGACGATTTGAGAAACGAGAAAATATTCAACATGCAAGCCAATTAAATTCCTACATGAAACTATATAATAAAAATGATAATGGATGATGGTGCCAGATTATTCAAGGTAGATACTATGGTATTAAACTAGGACGATTCTACATATGCTCAAATGCTAACTATGAATATGCTAATATAAAATGCAATTATGATGCAAAGGATGATATAAAATGCAACTATGAAGCAAAGTGTGATTCTAAGATCTAACTATGATGCAAAACATGATATGAAATGTAACTATAAGACTCCAAAATGCTCCAATGCTCAAACGATATTCTTGCATGATAACTCTACTGAAATGTGGATGCAAAATACAATGGCAAAGGGTTGTATTTATAGGCTTTTTCCAAGCATCTTGTGATGTGGCAACGATCGATGGTCCAGATTCGAACAAGAGGAATGAACGGTGGAGATGGAGAGAATCAAGGTGTCCCTTTGACCAAAGACAACATGCCAATTGGATGGATGAATCTCTTGACCAAAGGCAACATGCCAAATGGATGGAAGAATAAAGTGTGGGAAGAAAAGACCATGTGTTTGAAAATTGGTTGAAGAAGTGTGTGAGGAATAAGCCATGTGTTTGAAAATAATTCTAGTTTAAAAATTAGAATTATTTAATTTCATGTGACCATGGTGAGGTGGCATAAAAAGTTGTAGACATGTGCTTGAATTCCTAATCCAGGATTAGTGAAACTTAATTAAATAAAACAAGCTTATGAAATTTGTTTATTTAATTAAATTAGAAGAATACATTTTAGATTTGAAGAATTAGAAAATATGAACAATATAAATAGTTTTAATATTAATTAAATAACTAGTATTTAATTAATTAAAATGTCATGATTAATTTAGGTGTAATACATTTTCTGCCCCTTGAAGGTAATAATGTTTTACATTATTTGCTTCAAAAGAAATTTTTGATAATTTAATGCTCAGAAATTTTTTTGATGCCCCAAACGTTGATTTTTAGATATTGATGGATATATGCCCCCTCGGGAGATAAATCAGTGAATTTTGGAATTTTTAGGATTTTTGGAAATTTTTGAAATTTTTGATGATTTTTTGATGATTTGATGGTGATCTCAAAATTTTATGCTTCAAAAAAGATTTATCTCCCAAAAAATGATGTAGAAGTCAGCAGGTGATAATCTGATTAATTAAGGCCCCTTTGAAAAATAAAAATAAAACAACTCCATAAAATGCCACTTAATTAACCTTTAAAAGGTTAAAAAGTTGATTAGAAAGGTCATTTGTGCATTTTGCAATTTGAAAACTTTGTGAGTGAGAGTGATTGAGCAAACTTGGAGCATAATGGTGATCCCTTACCACATGCACCGATTTGAGCGAGTCAGGCGGCACAACCGCCCAGTAGCGTACGGACCTTCGATGAGTACCTCGAAAACCGCCTTGTATTTCATGCATTATGTTTTTCCCTCCCTTTTTCATTTGAATTCAGTTTTAAAATGTTTTAGCGCATTAGGAGACCGAAATAGCACATACATAGACTGTTATAGTGCATTGACTAGTCTAGCGCATAGGATAAATGAATTAGCGCATAGGCGACCCGAAATAGAGCAATCATGAACTGTTTTAGCGCATAGAATAGTCTAGAGCATAGGGCAATTAGATTAGCGCATTGATTAAATGGTATAGCGCATTGTGTACTTTGGTGCATCAGGACTTTGTTCCGGCGCATTGGTGAAATGTTTTGGCACATACAGTAATTCAGCACATTGATGGATTTCTCTAGCGCATAAAGTTTTTTAGCACATAGAAAGAATATTCTAGCGTATTAGTGAAGTTTGATTATTTTCTTGTTGAGACTCCTTAATTTTGATGATGTGTGATCGCGACAACCATTGTGTTGATGATGATTGATGATTTTTGATAGATTAGATATTGATCTCATGATAGGTGAGATTCAATGATAGGACGATGATAATTGACCTCATGATAGGCAAGGATCAGTTATAGGTTGATTGATCTGATAAACCTCATGATAGGTGAGGTTGAGTTGATTGATGAACCTCATGATAAGCGAGGTGCATTGATTGATTTGATAAACCTCATGATAGGTGAGGTTCATTTGATTGATTTGATAAACCTCATGATAGGTGATGTTCATTTGATTGATTTGATACACCTCATGATAGGCAAGGTTGAATGATAGATTAATGCTCACTAGATTTGATCAAAGTCTCACCAGAGCTGATTAGATTGATAGGTTGATTGATTTGCATTGATTGATTGATGTCAGTTGATGTTGGTTGATTGATGGACTAACTTGCAATTTTGTGATGATAGGAGCCTTTGGCTAGTTTACAGATCAGAGAGCAGTTCTTGAGGACTTGGGATCTAATTCATCATTTGACACAGCCTGAGACAACCATTATTACACAATGTGGGTTTTCATCTCTCATCGATATTCCCCAGATCAGGATCAACAAGGTGTTATTGAAAACCTTAGCTAAGAGATGGCATAGTGAGCATAACACTTTCCATTTTCCCACTGGTGAGATCACGGTGACTCCTGAGGATGTATACGGGATTCTGTAGATTCCTGTGGTGGGAGAGCTTGTTATATATGATGCGCATGAGCAAGGCGAGACTAATGTGCTGCACCGGGTATTTCAGGATGATACGATCAATGGTTACGAAATTCTGTGGAGGGACATGGTCGATACATACGATACTTTGTCTTTTGTATTAGCTGGTCTCATTGGAGGGTTCCTTTGTCCTGTCCGTAGGTCAAAGAGATTCTCGGTTGGATGGGGAAGGATCTTGGAGAGCATGAGTGTTCATGGGATGAGATATGCATGGGGTTGTTGTATGTTATCCCATCTTTACCATGATCTGCACCAGGTGGTCTACCTTCAAGGGGCCAATCTATCCGTGGGGGTCACATTGCTCCAGGTCTGGGCCTAGGAGCATATAGTAGTTAGTCGACCTGTGGGAGACAGACAGAGGCCAACCCTGAGGTCCTATGTTCACATCTATGCAAGTCGACTTGCTTAGCCTAGGCTGGGCAAGTTGGAGTATTGTAGAAGGGTGTTGGATGATTTGGAGGCAGTGGTATGGCGGCCATATGTTGATTGTGAGTAGTGGCCTGAGGAGGACACAAATATGTATTTGTTTTAGTTGATGTATCTGATTGGTCAGACTCACTTCATCATTGAGAGATTCATGCTACTGAGAGTTCAAAGACAATATGGTCGGGTTCAGGCCATGCCCCAGGGGGTAGCCCATTATGCACGGTGGTGATAGGATGCGACAAAGTGGGGGCCGTGTTTGTCTTATGACGTAGCTATTGAGAACTATTAGGTGTTACCAACCATCATTTGGGAGGTGCATCCAAAGATCACTGATGCGCTAATATCAGTGGATTATTCCATGTACATGCTTACACATCCATTCTCATGGATCACGATTCCAGATGATCCTACACCATTGTTAGTAGAGGGAGAGGGAGGAGGTCATGGGCGGAGGCGATAGAGAGAGGAGGTGGAGGAGGAGCAAGGTGAGGAGGAGCAGGGGGAGGAGGAGGAGGAGAGCAGTGAGGAGGGGGATAACAATGATTATAGTGATGATGAGGAGAGTGATGGGGAAGATGATGGAGGTGGCAGAGGACTAGGGCCAGATGTTGATGAGATGAGAGTGCCTTGCAAGAGGCGACATGTGGAGGTTCGGCTACCCTCACCACAACAACAAACACAGATTGTTGCACTTCAGGTACAGGTCGAGACTTTATAGGGTCAGCTAGAGTAGGTACAGGCTCTGCTTATATAGGCACAGGGACAGGTACAGACTTTGACAACTGAGAGAGATGCTACTAGGAAGCGGGTGCAATAGGTGCAGGTACAACTTGCATAGATACAGGCCCAGGTGTAGGGACAGGTACAAGTATAGGGGTAGATTGCCACATTGACTAGTGAGAGGGATGTCCTGAGACGGTGGGCGGAGCAGGCCGATGCCATTACCAAGATGCTACAGTAGGCTGCAGTGGTTGCAGGTACATTGAATTATTTTAGAGAGATTCACGGCACCGCTCAAGAGGTTGAGCTCTACAGGGGCCAATATCATGATGTGGTTCCTCCAGAGTGGCAGGAGAGCTTTGCATAATCTTGGTCTGGCAGGTCTCAGTCTCAGACTGTTAGTGTGGGTGTTACACAACCATTGCCTAGAGATCAGAGAGATCCTGGTCTGGGGTCGTCAGGTGGAGAGGGAGGTACCAGTCCTAGGATGCTTGCACCATCTAGGGGGAGCACGACATAGCTCCAGTTTATGATTTTCTGATGTATTTCTAGACATGTATACACTCTTTATTCAATTGAGACATTGATGATATTCTTGTTGTTGTCAGATTTTATGATACACTGTCATTTTTGATATTGATGTATCTCTTCATACCTTTGGATATCCTTTTACACTTTGACATTATGATTTTGAGGTTATATGATATGTGTGATGATTATGATCTATGTGTCTATATGATGTGATATGATGAGGGATGGCTTTGATGCATTTAATTTCCATGTTATGATGATGATATGCTATGGATGCATTTAATTTCTATGTTTATGATCATGATCCCGATGAGATGATATGCTATGGATGCAAATGATGATGTAACTAATATGTTATGAGTCTATGATGATTTATGAATGATGCCTATATGATGCATGGGATGGATTTTATTATGCCAATGATATGTGATGTATTTGATGTTTTTGTTCTTTTCTGATGCAAATAAATAATGCAATGAATGGATGAATGTTATATGAAATGATTGTATGATGGTACCTAGTTCTATGTGTTTATGGGATGCATGCAGTGATGATTTTGTTAATGATGATATGATATGATAATGGATGATGGATGATTATATGTTGTATGGATTTATGTAGATGATGTTTTATGCTATGTGAGATGGATTTGATTATGCAAATGATGTGTAATGATATTTGATGTTCATATTGATTATGTATGGATGTAATGATAATGTGATGTAATGATTATGTAGATGATGTGGATGATGTTTTGTAATGATATTGTTATGTGATGCAAATGATTATGCTTAACTAAATTTGTAATGCTTCAAAACTTCTAGGGTCTTAAGCTTAAATAAGTGAATCTATCCAACTTCCAAGAGCCATGGGAAGGTTGTTGTCAGTTGATTCTTTGTTAAGTTAAGCTTCACAAAACCTGACATATTTCCTAATTCTTTTGGAAATTTGAAGAGACTCACTCATTCAAGCTTTGTGAACCACTTTCTTAATGCAACTATATGAAATGATTTTGATTATGTAAATGAGATGCGATGCACGTCTTTTTGTGTTTTTTGATGCAAATATTATGATGTGATGCATGGATGGATGAATGATGTGATAATCTTTTCTAATGTATGCAAAAGATGTGTTTCTATATGAGAATGATGTATTTTTGGTAATGTCAAGTGTACTCAATCCATTAGTATCAGAGACAGCATCGTTGTGAAATTGTTGCAGCTTTGGAAACCCTATAGATATAGATGCAAGATAACATGGATGCAATCTAACTTAACCATGCAAATCTAATATGCAAATGTTGTCATTCGTAACAGTCAATTTGTCGTGTTTTTTATCATCATTGAGCCTTTAAAATGTTGAAAGTGAGTACAAGCATCGATGACATATTTAGACCATGATGACCTGAGTACTACTTCCATGATTTTTGATATTGCAAGTTAACACAAGCATCTAGGTATAATTAAACTGAGATGACCTGAGTATTTCTTGCGTAAACAAACAAGAGTTAACCATTTTCCTATGCAAATTCAGAATGTCATTAGTGATACTTTGTAGAGCACGTCTCGCAACAATTTGCACAGTAATAATGATCAACTCACAGACAACAGACAAAGAAAAATCATACTCCTTCTTGGTTCCTCTAGTTCAATACATCATTGAGGGGCTCCAAAGATATGATAACAAAAATCAAAGTATAACAATTGAACATTCGTGTTTAATGTGATAAACTCATGATTCAGAAGCAACATCATCCATTTGAAGTTTGCTTTTGGTTTGATTGATTTAGCTTTTTTATTTTGATTGTTGATGTGTTTCTAATGGTGATTGATGTTCAATGTTGAGTTGTACTATGATCATTGCTTTAGGTTGTGGTGTACTACTATTGTTTGTCTATTGGTTCAAGCTCAAAGTTTATTTCCCCTAGTGAGTTTAGGATTTTTCCCCTAGTCTAGGGTGAGACACGACCGCGATGCTAGGATATGTACATGAGGCTTTCTGATGATAGGTAGATGGATGGCAAAAACAAATGGTCGACATGCTCAAATAGATAGAAAAGCTAACCTATCACAAATAGTGCCTGTTGTCAGGTTTTCACTACTTGTTTTTATTGCACTTTTTCAGATTTTATGATTTTTTTGATTTTTTTAATTTTTCACTTTTTTCTGATTTTTCTCTTTTTTTGTATTTTTCTCTTTTTTTTTTGCTTTTTTTTTTGGATATTTTAAGATAGAATGATATGATATGACTGGTTGAAGGAACACGATGCCCCACAAAAGAGGTAATGCAACCATGGATAAATGATAGATCAAACTGAAAGATTCACTGCAAAACATGTCACACAAGCAACATATCTCTTGTCGAAAGATGATAATGGTTGATTGATTAGGATGTCAAGAATGATTGATTCCATAAGACATGATGATGATAAGTACTTAGGATCACTGACTTCCTCTAAGTACAATAAGATTGATGGTTGTTGATGATTGATTGACAAACGATATGAGGATGGGATAATGTTTTACAACTCAGCTCAAATATGATTTACATGATAAGATTCAAGGTTGCAAAGGGAAATGATGACATGGATTTTGATAAGCTAGGAGATATGGAATGGAAGAAAGTGAGGATAAAGATAATGAATGGGATGATCAAGATCAGCTAGATAAGATATAGATACAAGGCCCAAGTATTTTGCCCCTATTCCTCATCAAGACCAAGGAAAGGAAGAAAGGATGTATTTAGAAAGAATGATGGAATTTGGATAAGGCGAAGGATATGATACAAAAGATATGGATAAAGCATATAGGATAAGATATACGATGTTCAAGAAGATCCTTAACCTTGTCAAGATCAAAGGTGGAAATGTGGAAGATAATATATGCATGATAGGAAGATGGAAGAAGGACTTAAGCATCAAGTTTCACAACCAAATATCCCTCTAATAAACCATGACAATGGGGATTAGACTCATAAATGTTGGCAGATTAATGGTATGACTGGAAGAAACTAAGGACTTATGCAAAGGTTTGGATTAAAGGAGAATAATGGGGGATGAATGTTGGATAATGGATAGGAGCTGGAAATTCTTTTTGATGGATAAATGGAAAGGATTGCAAGGTCAACATTGGCACACACCTTGAAGGGTGGTGGAGTGATGGAGGAAAAATGGATTTGGAAGATGATAGGCTTTTAGATGGAAAATTGGAGGAAGCTTTTGGATTAGCAAATTTGGATGCCAATTTAGATTTTATTGCTTCTATGAGATTTTTTGGAATCCACATGACTTTTGACTTTGATTTTTTCTTTGTGGGCATTTGTGGCCTTTGAGATTTTTCTTTTTTCTTTGATGGGCCTTTGTGGCCTTTTGAAAATTTCTTTCGATTTATGGACCTTTGTGGTCTTTGAAAATTTCATTTTTGCTTTGATGGGCCTTTGTGGCCTTTTTGATTTTTCGTTTGATTTTGGATCAAATTTTATTTTATTTTTGCATGCCTCTTTGAGGAGACATGTTGATCCTTTGACACATGTGGATTTTGATATGGAACCTTTTTACATTTGGCACCCAAATTGCTTCCAAGAGCAATGGGAGGGGTGGATTGAGATGAATGGTATGGAGGTATTATGGATGAGTGAGTGTAGGTATAATTTTGAAAGGGCATCAAGGATGTGTGCCTTTGTTGTTCTTGAGGAATAGGATATGGATCTAGGATAGATGGAAGGTTTGATGAACTAGGATACTTAGGTATATAACCAAGGCCGTGATAATATGGATTTTGTTGGACAGAAAGGGGTTCTAGGATACCTTGTTCATGAAGGCCCAATCCTTTGTCTTTGTAGTTCATACTTTGACACATTTGTTTACCAATGGGATGTGTGTTGTTTGTGAAACAAGATGCTAGTCCATTTTTGGGAGGATATGATATGGATGAAAGGATAAGTGTTGGAAGTAAACCGGAGTGGATAAAGGTGGATGATCCCAATTTGTAGGTGTGGGGTTCATGGATGGCTAGTATAGGTGTGATAGGATCTTGACATGGAGATGAT
>VDFB02324847.1:0-83468 GCA_007258455.2 Sequoia sempervirens
GTGTCAAGCTGCATTTGCCGCCCAGAAAACCGCATTCGCATATTTGAACCACATTTGATAAATCTGAGCCACAACCACTAGACTGAGATGCATTCAAGACCTAAAATGACGCATTTTCCTAAAAAAAACAAAAACTTGTCTCAGACTAGAAACCAAGTTCTAATCTGTCCAAATTTCCATCACACATCTTTTTCTAGAAGACTCTGTCAAAAACCAAACTAGAAATTACTCAAAATTTTCATTCTTAGGTTGCATTATTACCTCTAGGTTATCCTTGCAAAAATCTAGTGTCATCCTTAGGGAATCATTATCTTCATTTTTAGTCCTTGCATCCTCAATTCATTTTTAGATTTTGTACTAGGAAACCTTGCCTCACTTTGCAAAATCTTGACTTTCAAAAGTAGGTTATCATTGGACTTAGTCATTATTATCTTCTTTAGTCATTGTCCTTTTGTGAGACATTTCCAACTCATAAGTCTAGTTAGGAAATCTCACTTGTCACTTTGTCCTTGTCATTTAGTCCTTCAAACAAGTCCTTTGATTTTTCAAAACTGAGACATAGATCAAGCATAGGGTGTTTTGGCAACCTTCTTCCAAATAATTTTTACCTTTAGACATTCAAATCATCTTAGTCATCACTTTGCATATTTTATCTTTAAAAATCCCAAAAATTTGTCATCATAGTCCCCATTTGGCATCTTGACTTGGCATTAGTCACTTCCTTAGTCAACATTATCATCCTATTCTTCATTATCCTTTAGCATTAGTCATCTCATTTAGACAACATAGTCTTGCATTGTCATCCCTTTTATCAAAAATCCAAAAAAATACATAGTCTCGCATTGTCGTCCTTTTATCAAAAACCCAAAAATACATAATCTTGCATTGTCATCCCTTATTATCCAAAAATATCTAAAAATACATAGTAAAGCATCATCCAAGTGCATATTAGTGGTCATTCTCATCATATTCATTTGAGAAATTCCCTTTTATGGTTGAGACTAGACTCCAACAAAGGAGAAGACAAATGACAAACCTTGGAAAAGATTCCAATCCCAACATCAATAACAACACTTATGACCCAAAGTGGACTTTTAATGACCCGTTTAACAACACGAACACCCAACCTCTCATAAACATGTTGTACTCATCAAACAACCCATTTGAACCATTCTTACGTACGGATGAACATGGAAAAATACTTGAGGAACACCTAGAGGTAGCAACACAAGATCCAGAGGTAGCCTCCTTTGTAGAATAAATGGTCTTATATGATAGAGAGATATTTGTCCATACTTTTAAGTTAAGGAGATAAATTGCCACATGGGTTTGACATTAACACTTTGAGACCAGCATCACCCGACCCTAGTGTCAATAACATTTCTAATTTAAGTCAATCCCAAAATGTGACAAACAATGCTTCTATTAGTGCCACCTTACAAACTATCACAAGTACCGTCAACACCACCACCATTGACACAACCAACCAAAATAATCCCAAATCAATCAATGCCACATTTGTTGGGGGCATACCAAACATGTCGCAATCCATATCACAATCAATGTCAACCATGACACAAGCCATGACACCATCAATGCCAACCATGTCCACGATATCGTCACAATCAGTTGGAGCCACTTTTGGGTCCTCATCAATGGGGGAAAGCTCCTCAAATTCCTTATTTGGAGCTTCATCTAGTGCCATGAGTACATCCTCATCAAGACCCCTCATTGGTACATCATTTAATCCCACTGGAGGAAGCAAACCATGTGTCTTTATCCAAGGACCACAACCAAACACTAACATGTTCTGTCACAATTCAACACCAATACCTCCCAAGGGAAGAACGTGAACATTTCTCATAGGAAATTCCAGCAATTTGGATCAGGCAATCCCAATGCTCAAAACATGACATCATTTGGACATCAAAACATGCATGGTAAACATATCCCCCAAGTCTCAACTCAAATGGTTAGAGGACATATTCTAACATACCCATTGCATATTCACACTCATCAACAAGGCCCCAATCCAAATTTTCAACACCAACAACATACCAACCAAAACACATCATACATGTCACAACATCATATTTCACAACAGAACACCAATCCCTTTTCACAACAAATGGGGACTTATCACACCCTTTTGCGATGCCACAAACAATCCCATAATTGACACTATGCAAGCCCAAATGATGGATATGCAAAAGGAAGTACAAGAATTATGAGCATCTAACAAGAGGTCACACATGTCATATGACTTAAACTTATATCCTTTTGACACAAGTTTGAACATGCCACCATTCCCTCCTAGATATGTTGCACCCAACTTCACCAAATACAAAGGTAAGACAAGTCCTATTGAACATATTTGAGAACTCACAACCAATTGCATGGACATCGCTTACGAAGAAACTTACCTAATGATACTTTTCTCTAAAAGCTTTACAAGGCCGACACTTGAATAGCTCACTAATTTGAAAGGGATAAGAACATGGGATGAACTTAAAGATAGATTCATAAAGAATTATTCATATAACATTGACATGGACACATCAATCACTAGCCTATGAACTCTCACACAAGAAGATACTGGTGAAACTTTTATCCCATTCTTCCAAAAGTGGAGAAGTCTTGCAAATCGATGTCATATTGATATACCTGAAAGAGAAAAAATTGACATGTTCGTCCAAAGACTCGTAGGCCCACTGAAGTATGGATTGCAAGTCCATTATTGTACAAAATTTGTAGACCTAGTTGAAAAAGGAGTCCAAGTTGAAAAGGCCCTCATCAGCAAAGGGGAATTAAAATATGGTCCTAAAAGTGTAAATGTGAATCCACCCATCAATAAAAATAAGTATTGGATCAAAAATGAACATGTCACCAATGATGGTGTTGTTGATGCCAAGGTTTTAAACATGATAGGACCAGTGCTTGCTCTTAAGGGAAATCAACCACAAAATAAACCAACAACAATATTGATGCCTCCTGTCACCAACCAAAGTATTCAGAATAGTAAAAATCAAGAACAACCCCGCTAGATAAGACAATTCCTAAAAAGACAAACATACACTGCTTTGGGCTAGCCGAATGACGATGTCCTTAAGAAGCTTCTTCAAAATGGTCTTATCACACTTCAATATCCTAAACCATATGACCTCAGGTAGTTTAAACCATCATGGTGGGACAATAATGCTTTTTGTGATTACCATCAAGCTAAGGGACATAAAAAATCATCTTGTCGGCAGCTAAGGAACATTGTGCAAGACCTTATCAAAAATCACATGATTGAAGTGGGTGGGCCATAGTTTACATCCAATTTAGACCATACGATTCATAAAAACCCATTGCAAGATCATGGTTCTAATAAAGCTTCCACATCAAGTCCCAAGACTAATAACAATCAAGCCAATTATACTTGTGTTGCTTTTGATTATTCCAGTGGACCCATTATTAACAATGTCCGAACTAATGAAGACTATGTTAATACTATAATTATTAAAAGAGCTCCTAAATGCAATGCTACCACTTGAAGTGGAAAAGTCACTATAGCTGTCCCTCCTCCATGACAGCCAAAAATTACAATAGCTAGTTCATATGCAAAGCAATCACAAACTAGTCCATCCACAAAGTAGTCCCAACCCAAGAGTTAGTTTAACCTCATTGTTTAGTTAGGAAAAACCCCTGCACAAATATCCATACTCGAGCTGCTTCACATTTCTCCCACACATAAGGCTATACTCGACAAGATCCTGCAAGAGTCATCCATCCCACAGGACATTGATGTCAGTCAATTTGAGGCCATGGTAGGATATCTCATGACACCCCCATCGTGTGACCTTTTCTGATCAAGATTATTCATCACAAAATACCAATCATAATGACACATTACATATTGAGGTTTTCATCCATAAGCATAAGGTCAGACAAGGCCTAGTAGATGGCGAAGTAGGATTAAACATATGTTCCTTGAAACTAGTTAAGGCTCTAGGATTTTTTGATGCTTTCGTAGACCCTACAAAGAGCATAGTCATAAAAGCATATGATGACGAGGAATGTTCGTCTCTGGGTGTGATCAGTCTTCCCATCAAAGTTGGACCAATCATTGTGGACATAACCTACCAAGTCCTGGATCTTGAATTACCATATAACATCTTGCTTGGTCGACCCTAGATTCATGCCCTTAAAGTTTTTCCATCCACTTATCACCAATACCTTAAATTTATTTTTGACGACATAGAAGTCACCATATATGGAGACCACAACCCTTTCTAGTATTGCACCAACTTAAGGGGTATTTCAAAACATTAGGTGCCCATTAATCAAGAGGTTCCCAACTCCTCCAAATTCATTGAACCTTCTACATTCGCATCATCATCCACATCCACTCCATTGAAATATTCCACCACAATATCATCTTCCTCAATTCCTAAGGTTGATCCCACTGTCAAGATCCAAAACCTAAGCTATGGAGAGTTTAAACTGCATACGACATATAGTATCATGACAATACCCAAGTCTTCGAAGGTCTATGGTTGCCCATGTTTTAGAGTGGAGCCCAAGGAAATTTTTAAGGTTCCACCAAAAATAGTTTTATAAAGGGTATGTGCAGGATCATCATGGAAAAAATAGGCCCTTAAGTGGCAAAAAATTCAGAAAAAATAGAGTTAGGAAACTTTACGTAAAAATTTGAATAAGTTATCTATATCATTTCAAAAATATGTAAGAATAGAATATGTAGCAAATTGAGTGTAGTTTCTAAACTACTAAGTTTTTTAAATCTATTTGGTGAAAATTTGAAATTTTAATGGAGTAGTACTTAAATTTCAGGGAAAAAATAAGAAGTAGGTGTTTGTCTGACCACAATAAAATGATAATATTTTTTTTATAATATTTTAGATATAAGTAGAGGACTCATGTCCTGATGTGATGCATATTTTTTTGTAATTTTTTTCCAAGTAACTAATTAATTATGAATTTTTAATTACAATTTTTTAAAAATATAAAAACTCGTATGTCTGACCACCTTAACTTGGTCAAAACTTCATGAAATTCAATTTTTTATTTATTTTAATTCTATAGTATGTGAAGCATAGAATGTGACACGTGTTTTGGATTCAAAAATTGTGATACCATTTGAAAGCTATAGATGTTTTTCAATCAACCGATCAATCAGGACTTTAGTCGTAATTCAAATAAAAAGTGAATAATAATTATTTATTAAATTCAAAGTAAAGCATAATTTATATTGGTGGAAAGCTCAGAATCTCCTTTAAAAATATTTTTTGTTTCATCAATTTTTGGTTAAAAAAAATTCGTTAGCCACATACCCATCATATCACCACTTTTTGGCCCATCATGATCCTGTGCATACCCTAAAATGGGGAGATATGAACAAAGAGGATATTGTTGACATTATAGGATGGATTTATAAAGAAATGGAAGACTTACCCCCATTACAAGTGAAGATATACAACAAAGGATACAACATGATGAAGGCTAAAGGATACGATGGAACCAGTGGCCTTGGCAGGAACAAAACTAGATAAAGGGAACCTATAGGACCATCCAAACGACCAAAGTATCTTGGGTTAGGGTACAAATTACCTCAACATGATGATCAATGTACCAATGTACTTTCGAGTGAGAATGTAAATGCTTCAGAAAGTGTCGAGACAATCAAGAAATCCCTTGCTGAGATTGACTCCCATGAGTAGGAACATGGTTCCCAATTATCACTAAGTGACTACTACCTTGATGATTTTTTCCTTGAGCCTAGAGAACTTACCTCTAAACAAATTTTTTGGCAGACATTTAAAATTGATACAGCTGACAATCCAAAGATCCCAAGAAAAAGTGGATAGACTTTTTGACTCAAGGAACAATGACAAACATGAATCATCTTCCAGTCCTATCATCCATATGCCTAACTCCTCTGCCCAAACACCCAAACTTAGTGACCATCACCAGGATTCTTCTAAGACTGCAAACCATAATGATAGTCCTTTTTTCCCTTATTTTGACAATGAGCATGAGTCAAGCGAAGGAGAATATTGGATAGAATCTGATTGGGAATTGGATGATGATAACTTCATTTTCAATGTCTTTGAATCCATCTGCATGCTTTTTGTGTCCTCCCCATAGTTCACCAACATTGACGATGGCATTTCCTTAGTCTACCTGCAACTCATTGATTGGGACCAACAAGGCCCGCTAGTCTTGGACACATTTTAGAATGACAAGGCCATTACCAAATTTATGGGACTACATGATGGCATACCTAATGGTGATCATAAGGTTGGATTTGCTATCGATTTAGATTGTGTTGCATACTTTGGGGAGACTACTCTATCCTCTAGTTACAAAATGAAAAACAAAAATAAAACAAAAAAATGAAACATCTTTAGGTGAAAACCGAAAGGCACTTTCTAATGACAAAAAAGTAAAAATAAAGGACGTATCTACAGGTGAAAACCTCTTCGAGGTGCCCAAAGATGGAGGACTAAACTTTCTACCTGTGATTCAAGAGAAATCAACAATTCTTATAAAGGATACCATAGAAGTTAACATATCAATGATAGAAGATCCCAAAACGGTTCTCTTTACGGCATCCCTGATAGATGTAGAGAAGCCCGAGTGCCAAAAATTCTTTGTAGAGCGAAAAGTCAATTTTTCATGGTCATACGCCGATATGCTAGGACTAGATCCAGAATTGGTTCTGCACCATCTACCATTGTTTTCAAATTCCAAACCAGTTAAACATAACTACACAAAATGCATCCTTAGGTCGCTCTATTAGCCATGGCTAAATTGAAGAAACTTCTAGATGTAGGTTTCATATGATCTATTGATTATGTTGAACGGATATCTAACCTTGTGCTATTAACAAATCCAAATGGGATGATCAACGTCTACACATATTTCTGAGATTTAAATAAAGCATGTCCAAAAGATGACTTTCCATTTCCAAACCTAGATATCATAGTCGATCTCACGAAAAGATATGAGATGTTGTCCCTCATGGAAAATTTCTCAAGCTATAATCAGATTTGTATTGCCCTTAAAGATCAACATAAAACAACATTCACCTATCCTTGGGGTATAGACTATTGGAATGTGTGCCATTTGGTCTTAAAATTTTAGGTGCCACATATTAGAGAGCAATGAGAAACATTTTTCATGACATGATGCATAAGATCATGGAAGATTATGTAGATGACCTTTTGGCTAAATATTTGACAAGAAAATACTATTTGAGTGTATTGGATAAAATCTTCAAGAGATTGGAGGAATATAAGGTCCATTTGAATCCAAAGAATTGTGTCTTTGGTGTAACATCTGGCAAGCTTTTGGGATATATAGTTTCTCAAAGAGGCATTGAAGTCGACCCAACTAAGGTGAAAGCAATATTAGAAATGCCTCCTCTAAAAGGGATCAGTGAACTCAGGACTCTCCAAGGTAGGTTACAATCCATCAGATGCTTCATAGCACAATTGGCCGACAAATGTCAACCATTCCAGTATATTTTGTGCAAGGGTATCCCCTTTGTGTGGACAGATAAATGTTAGGAAGCTTTTCAACTAATAAAATATTATCTCTTGGCACCACCTATTTTAATGCCACCTATTGAAGGGAAACCTTTGATCCTATATGTTTCTATAACAACTTCAACACTGGGGGCATTATTAGCATAGAATGACGATGAAGGAAAAGAAAGGGCCATACATTATTTTAGTCAGACACTGGTGGGATATGAGTTAAACTATATGGCCATTGAAAGTGCTTGCCTAGCAGTTGTCTTTGCTACTCAAAAACTAAGACACTATATGGTCACATAACATAGTTGGTAGCAAAAATTGACCCTCTGAAATATCTCGAGTAGTGCAGTGCTAACAAGACATTTGGAAAAATGGGTTATGATCTTGAGTGAATAGAGCATTCAATATGTGGAAAGAAAAGCCATAAAAGGACAAGTGATAGCAGACCAATTGGAAGAAGCACCTATACAAAGTGACCATCCATTAGTGGTAGACTTTCTAGATGAATCCATATTTCATAGAGAGCCTAAGTCACCTTGGAGGCTATACTTTGATGGGTCCCATACTAATCATGGCTTGGGGGCAGGAATTTTGTTTATCACCCCACAAGGAGATTCCATTCCTTATTCTTTCCGCATTGCTTTTCCATGCACAAATAATATGGTGGAATATGAGATGCACTTGTGATAGGACTTAGAATGGTAATAAAATGGAAGATCAAAACACTTCATGTTTATGGAGACTCTTAGCTCATCATCAATCAAGTCAATGATGAATATGACACCAAGGACAAAAAATTATTGCCTTACAAACAAATGGTTCTCAGCCTCCATACATATTTTCACATGTTGACTTTTGAACAAGTTCTAAGAGCACAGAACATGGCAACAGATGCAATGGCTACAATTAGTTCTCTTTTAGACATCCCAAGTAATGTGCCACAATTTGAATTCTTGGTAGAACAGTTGTTGGTCCCTGCATATGATATCTCAAAATTAGAGATGGTATGCAAAATTTTTGGTCCTGATTCTCCCTGGTATCAAGACATCCATGACTACCTCAGGTCCCAAACCATCCCTCCTAACATATCCAACAACCAAAGGAAGTCCTTTATCCAAAAAGTTGTCTGATACACCATCGTCAACGACACCCTTTACTGGCATAGCTTCAATAACACCCTTCTTCGATATCTTGATGCTAATGAAGCACACACAACCTTACATGAAGTACATGAGAGTGTATGCAGGTCTCATTCAAGTGGTCCTACTCTAGCCAAAAAGATAACAAGACTTGGGTATTATTTGCCAACCATTGAGAAAGATGCACTAGAGTTTGTCAGAACTTGTCACCAATGTCAGATTCATAGTGATTTAATTCATGCTCCAGCACAAGAACTTTGGTCGATCATATCACCATGGCCCTTTGCATAGTGTGGACTCAACCTCATGAGTAAGATCCACCCTACATCCTCCAATGGCCACAAATTCATTATCACTACCACTGATTATTTTACTAAGTGGATTGAAGCCATCCCCTTTACATACATAACCGACAAACAAATTTCTAAGCTTATCCTCAACTACACCATTTTTTTATATGGTATTTTGTAGTCCATCATCACTGACAATGGGTTTCCATTCAAAAATCAAGATGTTCATGAGTTATGTTAGTGATTTCACATCCAACATCATTTTTCCATGTCATATTACCCGCAAGGAAACGGTCAAGCTGAGGTGTCCAATAAAACCATCCTTAAGATTCTCAAAAAGACTATTAATGACACTGGTCATGATTGGAACATCCAACTTAACCCTACTATGTGGACCTACTACACCAACATTCACACACCTACAAGATCCATTCCATTTGCCCTGGTCTTTGGAGCTAAAGTTATTTTTCCCATTGAGGTCGAAATTACATCCTTATGAGTCTCCCTGAAGGGCCTAATAGATGAGGAAGAATACAAAAATTCATGACTACACAAGCTAGAGATGCTAGATGAGAGAAGACATAATTCCCTGAACCACCTTCAAGCATAACAGAATTGGCTTTGTCACAGTTATAACAAGAAATTCATAGTCAGGAGGTTTGACATTGGTGATTTAGTCCTCATGTAGAATCCTAAAAATCAAGCTGACAAAAAAAATTGAAAAAATAAAAAAATTGTTACCTTGATGAAAAGCGTCTTGGTGACACCAAAAAAATTAGAAAAATGAAAAAAAAGTAAAGATAAATAATTCATCCAAACGTGAAAACCTGGTAAACAGGCACTTTGGATAAGTACCATGGTAAAAACTTGGCAAAAAAGTGCCATGTGTAGTTGGTCATTGCTCTGCCATATACTATCACTCTATCTACCTTAGATCATAATAAACAATCAATTCTCTGACACCAATTTGACACCTGCCATAAAGCACTATCATCTTCTCCCATAGTTGATAAAGATTGACATCAAGTCCTATATATCATCTGTTTATCATTCATGTATGTCCTTTCTACACCTATCTAATTGGCTAGTCCTGGTCCTAACTAGGGGAAAAATTTCATCATGTGACTGCAGTGGGTATCACACATGGCCTCACCAATCATAAAAAGCCCTAAAAAAATCATAAAAATCATAAAAATCCCTAAAAAAATCATAAAAAATCATAAAAAGCCCTGAAAAAATCATAAAATGTCCTAAAAAAAGTCTTAAAAATCAAAAAATGTCATGAAGAAAGCACAAAAAAATTGAAATATCTCAAAAACACAAAAATAGTGTCATTTCTTGTCAAGTCCATCAAATCAGTCAGTCTTGGTCATTTGTCTAAACTACGTTGTCTTTGCATATTTGCTACGTAGGCAAGGCTTATCTTTGAGCCCCTGAGACTTTTAGGTTTATTAGAATAAAATCATGACTCAATCTTTGGTCATCAAGAAAAAGTCATTGGTCGTGTCAAACTACAAGGTCTTTGAATGTATGATGTAGGTAAGGCCATTTGTCGATGAGCCCCTAAAGCCGCACTAGGTCCATTCATTAGGGTGCATGACACTACACTGCCACACACATCAAAAAGTCTTCAAGCCAAACAGATCATTTCAAAGGAAGGAAAATAAAATTTGGTGATACTTTAATAAAAATGTCATGTAAATCAGTATGTCAATATTGGCATGTAGTCAAACTTCAGTCAATTCCAGTCAAAACTAGTCACACAATCAACTCTTGGTTGTTCTTCAGATGTGTCTTTCTAAAGGATTACCTTTGACATTTATCTTTACCTTAGGATGTGTCCTTCCTAGGTACCAACATTGTCATTTGGAATTTCGAAGGGTCCTCTTGACATTCGAGGATTGATTCTCTTGACATCCATATTTTTCAGAATGTGTCCTTCCCGAATTTGACAACCTTGACACTTGACAATATTTGACATCCTTGGCATTTGAAAAATCTAACACCTTTGGCACTCGACATCATCAAACCTAACATCTTGACATCCCACACTTGGCATCACGACACACTTGGAAAACGAATGGAATTTTATCTTTGTGATCTTTCATCATGTTACTAGTTTCTCAACGAGGTCCTGACAATAGGATTTAGAGAAGCAGCGATGTATCATGATGATGGTCTTTTCTTGTCTTCTTGATAGTCATGTTGCTAGTTCCTTGAGGATGTCCTAGTAATAGGATTTAGAGGAGAAACGACATTTCATGACTTGTCTTTCTTGTCTTTACTGCTTGTGGTTGGTTATGACAAAAAGACTAGGGAAAGTGTGCTCTTAGTAGGGGTCATGATCATCCTTGTCTATGACTGCTTGTCTCATGTGATGGTACGACCTTACACACCATTGATCTATGTCATATCATGGTTTTTGTTGGCCATTACAATAATTTTCCCAATGATTATTAAGAGCAATAATTATCAAATTACTATAGCAACATGTTGAAGGATTTGGTCTTCGCACTAATATTCATCTCATGTCTTGTCATCCCCTCTTGCCCATCTCTCGATGATATCTTGTGGCATACAAAAACATAAGTGCATACATGATCATATAAGCATTGCATTAGGTCCATACATGCATCATCCATATCATTAAACCATAAAAATTGCATCACACATGGCATCATATACACATAGTCATGTATTAACATAATCATACATATTACATCCATTCAAATAAATAACATTATGCATGACATTATCATCCATGGAATATCATCATCATGACGTATAAATAAAGCATCACATTATCATCATCATAAGGGCATACATGGCATGACATATAAATAGCATCATCAACATCATAGAAACAACAAATGCATGTCACATAGGCATCACATGGTAATCACAACATCATCATAATAACCATCACATAAACATACATCATAATGCATAAATCAAACAACATCACATAACATACATGTAGGCCGCACCAAAACTACATCATATATATAGCATCATCTCAAAATAAAATAATGTCATAGGATAGAGTCATGAGATATCCCAAAAATATGAGCACGCAGACTCAATGGTCAAAATATAAATATCATAATACATGTGTCTAAAATGTCCTGAAGATAAAAAAATAAGAGAGCTATGATGCACTCTCTTGATCTCATCGAGGAGAAGACCTAGGAGACCAATGCTCAGTCAAAGGAATAGAGGCCATCATCGTAACAGTCACTTGTGTCTATGATGTAGAGGGGTTTTCCACTGTAGTCTGTATTTGTGACACTGATGGAAGAGCAACTAAAGGCTGCACTAATACTATAACTGATGGGTCTACTACAGGAGGCTAACTGTGAGAAGACCTGTGGCTATGCCCTGACCTATGGCTATGCCCATTCCTGTGGGAGTGGCCAGATATGTGTCCTAATGACTGCCCTGTAGATGTCAAACCCCCTACACTACTTCGGCTACCACTGCCATTGCATGACCTACTGTTGCTACCTATCCTCGTTTGTGTCCTCGTCAGGGTGGGATCTCTCCTCTCTGGTGGCATGTCCTGGTCATATAGTAATATGTATCACCCAAGCCATGCACTCACCCTACCAAACTCTCAAGCCAAATCTACAGATGGTCCTATACATAGTCATACAAATTATGTGCACCACTGTGCAGTCTCCTGTTGACGGATCACTACCTGATCCCGCTCTACCTGTGTCACCTCTAACTCTTCTTGCAGTGCTTTGACCTATGAGGAACTCTCATCCAATCTCCTTTGCAAATCTTCCACCCTCTAGTCAGTCATGGCATCATGGGGCAATGTCGATCTGGATGGTACCTCCTCCTCTCCCTCCACCATGCTCTATCTCAGCAGTCTCTCGGTCTCATCAATAGCATCATCATCATCCTCCTCCACTGTATCCTCATCTCATGTGACTCCCTCCTCTTGCAACATTTCAACCTCCATCTCAGCTTCCTACCAAACTACCTCCTCTCCAACCTCATGCTCCTATCTGGCCTCATCCTCGGCCACATGCTCCTCATGACCCACTCCCTCCTCCTCATGTATGGGCTACTCCTCCTCAACTACCTCTAGAATGGCATCCAGTGTCCTTGTCGCACATTGTCTCACCCTCCTAGCCTACCTCCTTCCATCTCTCCTTCGTCTCCTGCCATCCCCTCTATTATCTCTATCATCTCCATCTCTCCCTCCACTTCTGTCTTTGTCCCTACCTCTGTCCCTCCCTCAACCTCTAGCTCCTCACCCATGTCATGGCACACATGGTATAACTGATCTCCTATTAATCAGTGTTAGCCCATCTGGATTTGTCAAAAGTACTAGCTGATGTGTATGCCACCATAAATCACAGTTCGATGTTGTCCCTAGATCCATAGCCCCACCCTGCCATCCCCACTGTTGTGCCACTAGTCCATCAATCTGTTGCTCAAAAAATGGTACTGAAATAGGTGGCCCCCAATCTAACTCTCTGAAAGATCTAGCATACTTGGTCGTGCCTATTGATACACCCTGCTGCTCCCCAAACTGTCGTAACACCCTCTAGTGCAAGTACATCTCAATGATCAGTTGGGTCTATATTGTCTTGCAAATCAAATATCGAAACTATAGATACAAGCTAAGATGATCATCCTCGCCCTCCCACTTCCCGTAGTCCCTGTAAGGCCTCCAAATAAAGGACATCATCATGTCAATATGGTGCTGCCACCAACTTGTCTCTCCCACCCTCGTTTATGGTAGAGCATCAACATAATAATAAACATATGGTATCCCATCTACTAGTTACAATCTCTGGATAAGATGTTAGAAGATAGCCACATGCTCCCAGGCCCATATCATTAGAAGTATTGTATTTCATCCAATTCTCTATGCCCTCCCATAGGCCACCTTGTGGAGCTGATGATAAAAGCACACCTAAAAAACAAGGTCCCCATGCGTAAACGGTCCTATCCTATCTCATGCCCACTAGAACATCCCCCCAACCAATTGGAAACACGTGTCTACGACAGTTAGGAATCAGTACTATGTTGATCAATGTTGCCAATAGTGCATTGAAATGACCATAGTGCTCCACCATAAACTCCCAACGGATCTCGTATCTCTTAATGCCAATCCTACACCCTGGTCATGGTAATAAGCTATAAAAGTCTGATAGCCATGTTGAGGGTCATAAATAGTCTGCTCCCCTCGGATCAACAGGCACAAAATATGGTAGACATCCTCAAGTGTAACAGTGGCCTCTCTTGTCAAAAAATGGAAAGAACATGTCTCCAAGTGCCATCTCTCACATAAGGCAGTCAGTAGTCCCTTATTTTCCTGGATAATGGGCATATAGGTAGCATAGTATAAACCTAATCGCATCAACCATCTTTGCTCCCTCTCACTGAGTTGATCCTGAAATTTGTAGGTCGATGGCCTACTCTCCCATGTGTAAATAGGCGCTAGCTGTCTCTACAGATTGCCAAATAATGCATCAACACTTTATAGACAATCATCATTATCATTTGTGTAACTCAAAAGAATTCAAATTTTGAAATCCATCAAAGTTAGCCTTAGTCAAAGTCAAAGTCAAATTTGTTGCATTGACTTCAAATGCATCATGAAGAAGCATGTGCATCATTCCATACTTCAATTGCATCTTGATATGTTGAATGCATCATTTTGACTGGCGATTGTGTCACAATAGTGTACTTGCATTGTGACCTTTGGCATATGCGTCATTTAGTTCAAATGTGTCATTTTAAACCTCAAATGCATCGTAATATGGCAAATGCAACATTTTATCTATCAATTGCACCTCACTTTTGCGATTGTGTCATGATTTCAAGTGAATGCAGCACAACCAATGGCCCTATCCTAATGACCCTTTGCATTTGTGTCGTGATGCATCAAATGCAATGAATGCAAAATAAAATTTGGCTTACACGCACACATATACATCGTGGTGCATTCATTATTGACCCTAAAACCCTAAATTTTGCACTAAAAACAATAAAATGACAAAGTGGGTTAGGGGTACATACAGCTGGCTCTAAGCCCTCTAGCCACTTATAGGTCTATGTGATCTCTCAACAATGTTGAGTCATTGGAATCACCATGTTTGCTATAGTCCTCTTCGCTCTGCGCTCTCAAAATTGCTAAGGTGAATAGTGAAAATGAATTGACTTTTACCCCATTGTCAATCTATTTATAAAGTCAAACTGTCATTTGTCAAACCTTTTTACTAGAGGTTTTTTTGACCAACCTGGACCACACTCTTGGTTGCTTTAAACTCATCAAAATCGGAAACCGTCTGTGCCATTGTCTTTCTAGTCACCATGTTGACTTATCGGGACACTTTCCAAATTTTTATGTCGCCGACTCAAAATTTGAAAATTTTCTTGAGGGGGCATAAATATTCCATACCTTCGTTGGGGCATGACCTTGACTTATTTTCTTTGCCACTATGCAATAGGTTGCATTATGACAAAGAAGGACAAAATGTAGACACATAAAAATAACCTAGGCCTACAAGCTATATTTTTTCCACCATTTCTTCCTAGCATAATTAAGACATTTTAATTATGTCCTTGGTCCACTTCTGTCTATTAATTAAATATTTCACAATTATTTAATTACTTTATGTCCTTTGTATTCCTCTAGATTATTAAATAGATAAATTTTATTTATTTATTTAATACATCGCTAATTGTCTAAAGTCTTCTTACAATTAAATAAATTTCTTAATTTATTTAATTATCCTTGCCCATTTATTTCCTCTTGATTATTAAATAAATAATTTTTATTTATTTATTTAATATGTCACTAATTCTAAAAAATTTCTCATAATTAAATAAATTCTTTAATTTATTTAATTATTGGTCACCCTTTCTAATTAAATAATTATCTTTAATTGTTTAATTTGGTACTCTCTTTTAGTAAATAATTTGAATTAATTAGTTACTATCATGTGGTCCCCACCTTTTGAATTAAATTGATTTTTAATTCAAAATAGTCTTTTTCCTCAAAAATCAAATAATTTCCATTTATTATTTGATTTTCCAACCACCTTTTTCTATGCCAATCTCATCTCTTGTCACATGCATTGTCCCCCCTTGATTTGATTTTCTAAAAATCAATCTTGTCCATTCATTTTGAATTTTCCCTATTATTGCCCTAACCCTAATTGTGGGTTGTCAAATTGAATCTTTTCCATTGATTCTAGGGCATTTGTCAACTTTTAATCTTGGCCATTCACTCAAAATTACATTTTCTATAAAATGGCAATTTTGTTCTCATTTTGTCATCTCATGCAATCTTGTTTTAGACAATCGTAGGCTATCTTGCACTCTTGTCGTACTTTTGCAATTTTTTCATTATTGTCAGTCATATTAGCATCTCATTTGACATAATTTAGACATAGTTTCATGCTCACTAGTTGCATATTAGCATAGCATTTTCTTGTTATTTTATCAAATCCTTCAACATTTGCTTAGGTCTTGTCATTGTCATTAGTTTGCTGATCACAAATCTATTTGCAGCAAATTGAGAAGGTGCAATGGAGGTCAGCCATGGAGATTGAAGACATTTGATGAGATCTTTCATTTTGTTTTCATGTTTCTTCTTTGCACTTCATTACTACTTTGGGTTTTTATATTTATGCATTTTATTTGCTAACCCTACGATAGTTTCCCTTAGTTACAGGTGCAAGAAGGCCATTGGCCTTGAGTCCTATACTTGATTTATAATAATGATTCCTTGTTTAGAATAATTACAATGCATAATGTCAAGTGGGAGAATGTTGGGAATAGGATGTTATTTAATTGCAATCCTAAACATATTTCATGTATTTCCTAAGTCCTTGGAAAGTGTTCCTCAACACTAGGATTAGAAAGAGATTGAATTTGAATGAAATGAACATGTAAATTAAAATTTGTGATTAATTCTAAATCATATGAACATGTGGGGAAGCCCAAGAAGAGCTCCTACAAAATAGGAGCACAAGGGGCACCCACATGGAAGGTGGAACCCACCTTGAGTTCAGTTAATTGTTTGGAGGAAAGATAACATTTCAATAATGCATGTAAAGATCCTAGAAGTTAGGGATTGATGTTCACATGCATGGAATTCAATTCAGTTCAATTTAGTTTAGTTCTTGATTTAGAATCAATTCAGTTTAGTTTAGTTTAGTTTAGTTCAGTACAGTTCAATTCAATTCAATTTAGTTCAATTCAGTTATGGTTTAGTTATCTTCAACTGCATGTAGTTAGTTTGAGTTGCATGTTAGTTGACTTTATTTGATTTGAGTTGCATTCTAATGACTTGAGTTGCATGATAGATAACAGGTGGCTACCAGACCTAGAATTTGATGGCCACCCTACTTGTCATATGAGAATTTTGTGACAGTTTGTTCATTTAAACGCCTGTCACTTGATGTTTTATGAAAATTTTAAATTGTCAAAAAAATATTTAATTTTTCTTTTTTAAGTAGTATTTTTTTTTTATTGATTCCTCAAATTGTAAAATTGCAAGTGATCATTTAATTTAGTATTTAACTAGAATAAGTTGACTATAAATTAATTTATTAATTTCATATGTGCAAATATCATAAATGCATCTATCAATTTGAAACTATTTTATTCGAGTTAATTTATTTTATATTACAAATTAATTTTATTTTTCATATACATTTTAAATTCAATTATCTAAAAACGTATTTAAATATCAATTTTAAATCTACCAAGAAATAATTATATAAAATTAAAATTAATTAGATTTCTAAATTTATCTATCTAAGAACACATTTAAATATCAATTTCAAACCTAGCAAAAAATATTTATATAAAATTAAACATAGTTGAATCCCCAAATTCATCTATCTAAAATCATAATTAAATATCAATTTCAAATCTACCAAGAAATAATTATATAAAATTAAAAATAGTTTAGTCCTTAAATTCATCTATCTAAAAACATAGATTATTTGTAAAAGCCAAATAAATTATTTGTAAAATCCAAATAATCAATAAAATATTGTTACAATTAACAAGAAGTTTCTAAATTCATATAAAAAAAATCTTGTTGAAATATTCAAAAAGTTAAAAAACAATTTATTCTATTCAGAAAAGATTTTGAATTAATATATATATTTATAATAAAGATTATAAATCATGTATATTAATATAAAGCAATGATAACTATTAGTAAAAATGTCAAAATCCTAAATTTATTGTTAAAAATATTTTTAAAATTAGAAAGAACTATATTTCATCTTGAAAAGATTAGATTTCTAACATATTTTGAATATATATATATGATAAATCATATATATTAATATAAAAATATAGCAAGTCAAATAAGACAGTCTAGTAATTTTTTAAGTTGTAATATATAGTCCAAAATGCAAAAAACAACCACATAGACCATCGAATTCTAGGCCTAGTGGCTACATTCAATTAAGTGGGGATGATCAATCATGCATAATGTTTGCATGAATTGATGGAGAGATATGTTTTAGTTAACAGAGATTGACTTGGACCCACCTTGGGCACCCAAGCTGGCATCTTGGAGTTAACCTTTTTGCATTAGAAGATATTTACAAGGTTGAGTTAAGTGGGCCCATTCTTGGGCACCAACTTTGAGGAGAAGCTTTGAAGATATTTTCTTGACCAACGATTAGTTAGGAGTTTAGTTTGGGGTGCCTAAATTGAGGAGACATTGGATTTGACTTCATGTTACACATTGAAACTCTACCTGCAAATAATAGGCATAGGTTTTTGGGAGAAGCTTTGTGCTTTGTAATTGACAACTCTTTGTAGTTTTCAAGGCTCGTTATTATGTATTAGTTGCACAACAAGTTGAAGAGAGTTTATTGCAGGTTGTGAAGAAGAATTGTTGAAGGAAAAAGAAGCATCTCAAGCAAGGATTGATAAAGAATTATTGTAATATTATTCTAAGGTTAAATAATACAAGCACTATTGATTCTGGTGGTGGACTCTTGTGAAGAAGAATTGTTGAAGGAAAAAGAAGCATCTCAAGCAAGGATTGATAAAGAATTATTGTAATATTATTCTAAGGTTAAATATTACAAGCACTATTGATTCTGGTGGTGGACTCTTTTCCCAAAAGGATTTCTCCACATATATGTTGTGTCACTTCTATCTTCTTGTCTAATTCTTCTACAATCTTTTGTCTACTTCTGCAATTGGTAATAATTGATCTATACAGATAATCATATACAAATAATTTGTAACAAAGAAAACTTAATTAGATCTACAATCTCATAGTTTTACAAAGTATTAAGCTACATAATTACCTCCATTTTCAACAGGATTTTCTCTCTCTCTCTCTCTCTCTCTCTCTCAGGTTTGTTTCTTCTTTATTGCTCAATCTATTTAACCTCTTGTCCCCTCCCCCTTCTTGTCCACCTCCTACCCTTCCCCGAGGTTGGCTTCTCTCTCTCTCTCTCTCTCTCTCTAGTTGTTTCTTCTCTCTTACTCAATCTGTTGCCAAATTTTCTTTCCTCGGGTCTTAACCACCCCTTTTCCCTTTCACCCTTTCTTTTTTCTTTTGTTGCATTTTATGAGGAACCACTTGTTGTTCTTGTTGATTTATTAAGGTATCTTTTTGGATTGTTTATAATTTTATTTTTTGTGGTTCTTGATTTTTATTATTGTTCCTTCTTACCTATGCTTGTTTCTTTTCTAGTGCTTGCATTTATTTTTTTCTTTGTTATTCAATTTTGTTTATCTTGATTATTGGGTTCTTACAATTTATTTTTCTTTATTTGTTCTTTCAATATTTTTTTTTATTATTCAATTTTTATAATATTTAATACAGTTTTTATTTTTCATTTTTAATTTATTATTTTGTTCTTTTGTTTGTATTTTTTTCTTATTCAATTGATTTTTTCTTCTTATTTAATTTTAATATTTTCCCCCTTTTTTGTGAAGATTGGATTCTTTCTTTTCCTTCTCTTGTCTCTTTATAATTATTTTTATTTTTCTTAAGTGTAGCCTTTTTGTTTTTATAGATAGGGGGTTCTTCCTTTTTCTTAAACTTTTTTTTATTATATAGGTTCTTGCATTTTTATTTTTTCTCTAATATTTATTTTTTATTTTATGCTTTTACCTACTCCACAAGGGGGTACGATACAAATGGGATGAGAAGTGTGATCAGGAATTCAATAAAATGAAAGAATACTTGCTAATGCCACCAATCCAAAACAAACCACTCATCCTCTCCATATCAATTACAATGAAAACCCTTGGTGCTCTCCTAGCTCAACATGATGATATAGAAAAAGAGGGATCCATTTACTATATCAGAAAAACCTTGGTGGGGCACGAGCTAAACTATATACATTCATCGAGAAAGCTTTCCTTGTAGTGGTTTTTTCCTCATAGAAGTCTAGATACTACATACTTGCTTATCAAATAAAGCTCATCACCAAGATAGACCCTCTCAAGTATCTACTCTCTAAAGTAACACTCATAGGATGAATAACTAAGTGGGTCATGATCTTGATAGAATATGACATTGAATATGTGGAACAAAAAGCCATCAAGGGAGAGGACATTGTAGATCAACTAGCTGAAGCACTTGTATATTCAGAGAATCCATTGATATAAGAATTTCCAGATGAATCCATTTTCAATCTTAATGTGGAAGATCATTAGAAGGTGTACTTTGATAGTTCATATACTCAACATGGGTCAAGAGTCAAAGTCTTCTTCATCACACCACAAGGGGATTTCATCCCAAAGATAGGCATGATCTTTCCCTTGTACATAAAACATTATGGAATATGAGGCTCTAGTCATAGGACTTCAGATTGTAGTATAATGGAAAATCATGGCACTCAAGGTCTATGGAGACTCACAACTGATTATCAACTAGGTCAATGATGAATACCAAACTAAAGATGATAAACTTACCCCATATAAAAAGCTGGTGGAGGATCTTAAGAAATTATTTATTGACATCACATCTGAGCAAATATCGAGGGTAAACAAAAAAGTAGTTGACACCATGGATACAATTGGATCATTGTTGGATATCCCACACAATGTCCCTAAGCATGAATTTATAGTCAACCAGCTTCTCATACTAGCTTTCAAGGTACCAGATTCTGAGTTTGTGTGTGAAATCATTGGTCTTGGTGATCCTTGGTACCATGACATATTTACGTACCTAATAATAGGAGTCCTCCTTGGAGACATCACCCCAAACCTCAAAAGAACCTTTATTAAGAATTCATCTCGCTTCATTATCTTAGGTGACACCCTATACCCTATAAGTATCGAAGGAACCCTTTTGCGATGCCTTAACCCTTAGGATGCTTTGGCTACTTTAACTGAGGTATGTGATGGTATTTTTTTCTCACATTCTAGTGGTATGACCTTGGCTAAGAAACTTCTGAGGACTGGGTACTATTGGCCTACAATGGAAAAGGAATCCCATGACTATGTTTGAAAGTGTGTGCAATGCCAACAAAATGAAGATCTTATTCATGCACCAGCTCAAGAGCTTCAACCAATTGTAACACCATGATACTTTTCATAATTGGGGATTGATATAATTGAAAAAATCACTCCCACCTCATCTAATGGAAACAAGTTCATTATCACCACAATAGAGTACTTCAGGAAGTGGGTAGAGGCCATCCCCATGACCTACATCATAGGGAATTAGATTGTCAAGTTCATCTTGAGTTACTTCATCTATCATTTCGATGATCTACAAGCCCTTATCTCAAATAATGGAACACCCTTCTAAGACCAAGGTGTCCATGAACTATGCCAAAAAATCAATATCCAACATTGCTTCTCCACCCCATACTAGCCCCAAGGTAATGGCCAAGCTGAGGCTATGAATAAAACCATCTTGAAAATCCTAAACAAAATAGTCAATGAAGTTGGTCATGATTGGAACTTACAACTAAATCCTGCCTTATGGGCCTACCAAATGAGTATTTGCACACCTACAAGTGCAACCCCTTTCTCCCTAGTCTATAGATTAGAAGCCATCCTACCCATTGAAATTGAGCTCCCATCATTGAGAATATCACTGCATAATCCCATTACTAATGAAGAATATAGGGTTTCACAATTGAATGAGTTGAAATTATTGGATGAGTAGCACATGGATGCTTTGAACCACCTACAAGTGTACTAGAATCATCTCAAATCGAGCTATAATAAGAAGATCAAGAATCGGTCCTTTCAAGTAGGAGAGCTCATGTTGAAAGAGAATTAGAAAAATGTGCCTAATCCAAACAACAAAGGTAAGCTTAAACCCAATTGGTTGGGACCCTTCATCATCATGGCAAGTTAGAAATTGGGAGCCTATCAGTTATCCACACTAAAAGGTGATCCTTTGCAGGAGTCCATCAATAAATCCCATCTAAAAACATTTTATGCCTAAGCTTGCAAGGTATAAATCCAAAAATACAAAAAATCCAAAAAATATAAAATAATATAAAAAATAGAAAAAGGATTGAAAACAATAAAGAAAAAAAATCATCCTCTAGTGAAAACCACTTTAGTGGCACTTTGGGCAAGTACCTTGGTGAAAACATGGAAAATAGGTGCCTTGTGTAAATAAAGCACTTTCCATCCACCATGGATTCTTTGACTTTTTTGGCATCACCTACCATCGCTTTCCATCACCCATCTCATTTCATATCTCCTTTCATCACCCTTTTGTGTCTGCATCATAGCTGGATCTTATGTTGATGTCATGTTCCATCCTAGAACTACTTGGCATTTTCCCAAGGTCAATTTTTCCTAGACCTATATCGGAGTATTCTATCATACCACACTGAGGGCATGTTCTTATACCTGTATTGGATCAGATTTGTGTATATTCTTGAAATATTCCTTAAAACCAAAAAAAAATAAAAAATCATAAAACTCAGAAAATCCAAAAACATCCAAAACATGTCAAAAATCCAAAAGTACCTGTCGAAAATAGAAAAAGTCAAAACTAGAATCATGATGTTGAATTGCATCACCTCTGAGCTTAAAGATAGGCAAGACTAATCACTGATCAGCCCCTGATACATTAGGTAAGTCCTTAGGAGTCTATCATAATAAACTGATAGTCCACACATGTTCATATCTCATCAATAACTAAGTCTATGTCAGTCAAACTATATATTCTTTGTGTGTATAATGTAGGCAAGGATAATCTATGATCAACCCCCAAGGCCCCTAGGATAATTCCTTAGGTTATGTTTTTGGTCAAAATATTGGAAAAGTGGAAAATCAAAACATTCGTAAAACATCTCAAAAATCCCAAAAGAGCCTTAAAACATTTCAAAATACCAAAAATCATCTATTCCATTTCTCCTTCACCCACAATAAACATCCACTCACAATAAATCAATTGTCACCTTCAACATTTGGTGAAACAACCAAAAAAAAGTGTAGAAAATTAAAAGTGAAAACCAAATATCAGGTTCTTAAGTCTAGGTTAGTAGGTAAACAAGTTTATCAACTCTTGGTATTAATAGCCCATCATCCTATTAATCCCACAATCATCTAATAACATAATTTCCTAGGATGCATCCTTCCTACAATAGAAATCAACATTAGGAATTTCTTTAGTTTATTCTTTCCTAGAGGTATGAAGAACATTAGCTTGTTTGTTTACTTGATCTTTTCTTTTGATTTATCTTATTGTGCTCTTTCCAATGACCTTTTCATGATGTCTCATCAAAATGATTTAGAGAGAAAGGAATGGGGCATTGATCATTATCTTTTATCTAATGTTCTTGTTGGATATTCTTGTAATACAACCTTCATTATGTTAACTTTGTTTGGTTTGTTTGGAGGATGTTTTGGATGTCTTGTTGACTATCACATTGTTAGGTTATGTTTTTCTATGTTTTGTTCTAAGGTTTTTGAAATGTCTCAAGCACATCCTAACAAGGTTTCATATGTCAGGTGTGAACAAGGATACTCCTATCTATTTTTTGAGTCAAAGTCCATTACACTTGATACCATGTTGAACCATAGATTTTTGGCTCCATAAGACTCTCTAACTCTTCTAGGGTCTTTCACCTAAAATGAGAGAGGTAGGCCAAAAATGCTAGCTAGGTTCATTCAAATTAGGATATGTATGATGCTATTTAAGCTAAATGAAAAGTACTAACTATTGGCATATGGCTTTGAGAGATCATTTTGTTTCTCCTTGTGTTGTCATTGATGGCAACTGGAATCAACAGTATGGTCCATAGTGTTAGCAATCTACCAGTAGAAAGAATGAAGAGCAAAACATCCAGTTGATAAGTTGATATGAGCACTTCACCAGATCATTATTTTGTGGTTTGGATCTCCAAGGAAGCCTTCCTAGCATGTATACTATCCTATTGGTGATTTTTGTGGTGTTGCATTAGTCAGAGTTCAAGTTAAGAGGTTTGATAGTATGGTTCATGGTTTATTCTTTCATTTTGGCTGACATGTTTTATATGGTGTATTGCGGGTGTATATGGAGTATGTATTTATTTATTTCTTATGTTAGGAACTTTGTTTTGGGTCCCTACTATAGTCTATCTAACTTGTGTGGGTACACATCAACTCTAATTAATGATTGGAGCTTACATAAACAAGAATATTATATTTTGTTGTGAAGTTGACATATAATGAATTCCTAATTAGCGAGTATATAAAGGAGATCGAAAAATAATTTTTTATGAGATGTAGCTATGGTAGAGATAGAAGTTTATGTGTATCAAGAAGAGAGTGAAAAAGGACAGATTAGTTATTTGAGGGAAAAAAAAGTTTTGTATGCTAAGCAAATAGAGCAGAGCAAAGTAGAGCAGAGAAGAAGTGTGAACTAGTCAAAAGATCTAGAATTTGATTATGAGCTTCATTGGAACTGAATCCAAGCATTTGTAGATGTATTCTCAGTTCAAAATTTTGTTGTAATTTCAATTATACTTTGTAAGGTAGTGAGCCTTTCTCTCTTGAGCAGTGAGCTCTAGGCAATGCGCTTGAATGCAAGTGCATTCCCCTCTTTTATCATACTTTCAATAGAGTATACATTGTGGATTAATCTCCATCATGGTTTTTCTCCTAATAGGTTTTCCACATAAAAATTTCTGGTGTTATGGTGTTCATTAATGTGACTACTTGTTTTCCTTTGTTTATATGTTGTGAATGTTGTTTTAAGTTCAATTATTGTTGTTGATAGTTTTAGATCTGATTTGGAAGTCAAATATTATTGAACACCGATTGACCCCCTCTCAATGTTCCTAGTGTCCAACACTAAGTGTAATTAAGTGATCTAAATGAAAAACTTAAGAATTATTCTATGTTGGAAAACATAGTGTAATATGCAAATAATAAACAATGAATGAATAAATGCAGAACAAAAAGGAATGAGCTAAATCAGTGTGCACCTGGAAGTCTGATGAAGATTCTGGAATCTTTTGATTACTGTCTAGAATCACATAAATTCACCAGTGGGACTCATTTTCCCAGGGTGGCGAATTAGTCCTGCTTCGGATGAAAACTATCGGGAACTAGTTTATAAGTGTCAAGATCTAGAATCTGACAAAACTTAGATTTCCAGCCTTAAGGCGGGACTCATTCTCCACTAGTGGTGAATCAGTCCTCTCCCAAAATTATGAGAAATCAGGAGACAACTCTGCAACACCAGATCTAAAGATGTCTGCTTGTAGGGTTGCAGAAGTCAATTTTGTAGGACACGGAGAAAACACCTTCTCCAAGCTTCAAATATTGTTGATTTAACTTGAAGCACCTTGTTGACTTTTTTACCACTCTTCAACACCTAAATGCTTATTAAATCTACACACAAAATTCTACAAATACACATGCAAGAGGGGAAAAATGGTTGAGGGTTAGAGAATAGGGGTTTTCCTTGGTCAAACCCCACTTTGGTAATCAAACCCTTAATGAAATAATGAAATGCAAGAGAATGATAAACAAATAACATGCAAATGCTATCAACTTACCAAACCCTTGTTGATGAAAATCTGAAGTTGTGTTAATGGATGCTCCAAAATGCTTGATGAATTCTTGATTTGATGATGTAAGGTGCTTGAATGCTCAAATGTGATGTGAGATTGTAGGAGATTGAAAACTTGAATGAATGGCCTGATTGAAATGGATGTAAAAACATTTACTTTATAGGATCTTGTGCATGAGTAACCTGTTGATACCTCATCACAAGCCGACATCAAGTGATTTTGAATAAAAACACAAAAGGAAATTTGAAATATTTTAAATTTAGACCCAAGGGGGACTCATTTGCCACCCATGGCAAATGGGTCCCACCTAGGACCTAAAAAATGGGTGTTGGGAATTAAGTCACATTAGATGTTGTTTGTTGGGTTTACATTCAAAAATGCACTTAATTAAGTCTCTTAAGGGCATAAAGGGGTCAAATAAAGGATAAGAAAGGTGTAAATAGTGAAATTATGCCTCGAAAAGTGTGAAATCTTGTTAGAAGACTTTACAACACTTCAAAATAGAACTTGATTAGTGATGAAAAGGTGATTTTTAGGTGAATTGTAATGAATAGAGTCTAGAAAAATGTAGAAATACTTTACAACACTTCACAATACCTTCACAAATAATTTGAACTTTAGTACCTAAATATGCATGTTCAAGCCACATTACAACAATAAATCAAAGAAAAATAGACCAAACATCATGAAAAAAGACCTAAAAGGCCATGAAAATGACAATGGGCCATTTTTCTATGGCACATTTATCCCTCACTTTAGTGAGAGGATGAACTTGCTTCAAACTCACACTAAAGTAGCAATGCACATCGAGACAAGGGTTCAAATACACTTGCATTAGCAAGATGGAATGACAACAATCAAGAGGGATAATCAAGCACCTATGATGAATATCCCATGGGAAATGAAACATAAGGACAAAGGAAAACACAAGTGTTGAAATGAAAGAAGAGAAGTCAGATAAAGCTTTGATCATCTATACAATTAGTTGTGGATTAGATTTAGGCTGATTGTTCGAAGAAGAGAATGCATACTCACTCTAGGGTGATAGAACACATGGTGGTATTCTGGGTGAGAAGGCACAAAAGGTAAGATACATACGCTAGTTGGTATGCACTCACAAACATAAATGTGGTTGTGGGGAAATTCGTGCCACTAAGTGGGCTTCCCGCTCAACCATATTAAAGCTATACCTCTTGATAACTTTAACAAGGTACGACAAGGGAAAATGTTGGTTGATGCTTCATGAGACAAGAAAAGCTCCATATTCTTAGAACTCATGACCAAAAAGGAACATACCACAGGCATGCAATTTGTGCTATGCAAGGTGGAAAAAGATGCAAAATGTAAAATGTAAAAATGTAAAATGATGTTCAGAGGAGTCTTGTTGAGTTTGTGCGAGGTCAATCACTTAGGGAACATTGTGTCTAATGTCTCCAAGAGAGGACCAATCAAAGAATAAAATATTCACAACTTAGGGGATGGAGTGTTTTGCATCAAGCCGCCAAGAGGAATGTAATATGCTAAGATAGATCACACTTATGAAGGACATCACACCCAATTTCATACACAAAATTACAAATGCATCATATGAATGACAATGCTACACTAGGAACCAAGAATGCAAATGAATTAATGGGAATGTATGCCCCCCCCACTTTAAAGGAATTGCTACACATCATTTTGTGAGCAATTACTTTGAAGTAGTGAAGGAAAGAAAATTCAAAAAAGAAAACAAGACATGAGAGCCAACTTGGAAATCCCTATGTCAAGTCATATATTTCAAAGTTAGGATATGTCATGTACATGAAAAGGAAAACAAAAGAAAGAGGATGTTTTCCCCCAGAAAAGAACACACCAATCACATAAGGGATCTATGGATTTTGGGTCAGTATGTTTGTTGTTACATTGTTTTTTATGAAAGAGCTTAGAACTACCATCATTCCCCAAAGCACATAGAATTGGAAGAATGACACAAAGAGAGAAAAAGAAAAATAAAAATAAAGTCCATTTTGGGTCAACATGGAAGAGACATTGCAGTCTCAATTCCTTGCATCATCCCCAAAAGGAAAACACAAGGGAAAGAAAATAAAAAGGTGAAAGAAAAGGAAAAGCTTTTGGGTCAACATGAAGGAGACATTTTGGTCTCAATGCCTTGCATCATCCCCAAAAGGAAAAACACAAGGAAAAAAAGGAAAAAGAAAAGGACCTTTTGCGTCAACATGGAAGAGATATAGCGTGTCTCAATGCTTTGCCTCATACCCAAAAGGAAAACACAAAACAAAAGCAAAAAAGTGAATGCACAACATATAGAAGAATACAGGTACAAATAGAAGATGTGTACAAAGAGAGGGAACATCAAACGTACATTACAGGGGATCACGATACACACATAAAATTGTAAAAGAAAGAGAAAAGTAAAGAAAAATGCAAAACGCAAGCCAGGAAAATGAAAGTTAACCATCTAACAAGTCATCTGCCTCCTAGTCATGTTCAGTGTATTGTGAGGGTAGTTGACAGTCCAATGGAGGAATTGCAAGTGTCAAACTAGGAGATGTACTAGGTTCTTCACTTGGTTGATAGGATTTATCATTTAAGCTCATGGTGGATGAAAATAAAGAATTTATATTGTTATGCACTTCATCTATTTTTACGATCTCTGCATCATCATCATTATCATCAAGATTGATGATGAAAAGAGGACGAAGGGTGATTTCCAAGGAAGGATGTATCAAAAGTTGTGGTTATTGGATTGGTTCATTTTGTTGTAAGGGTTGGACTAGACTATCTTGTTGTGGGTTAGGAGGAGGGTGGTCATCTATTACTTTTTTCAAAGTTGGAGGTTGGTTTTCTTTATTGTCTTCCATGCGAGATTGACAAGCAAGGAGACGATGACGACGTGTATGGTCCCTAGCACTGCGGTTTTGTTTAATCTTGTTTTGAAGTTGTTGAGGTATAAGAGTGGATTGAGTCATCATAGGTTCTTCTGATTTCAAAGGGGGAAGAACAAAAGAAACTGAAGAGGATGATTCAATCAGTTTCTCTTTAGCTTTACACACTTGTTTAATTCAAGGAGGTATGATAGGATTGGTTTCATTTTCCCTTGGTCATTTAAATGATGGTGGGTAAGTGTCTAAGGGTGGTTGCTCATGAGGTTGTATGGGTTGTTCAATGTATAACTCATGTTGAAGCATGGTTTCATCTATGATAGGAGTAGAAGTGGATGGGGACATGTTATGAAGAGACAAATCAACTATTCATTTGGATTTGAACTTTTGATAAGTTATGAAAAATAAATCTTTATGGGGGGTGATGGGTTCCATAGGTGCAGGCCAAAAGGCTTCTAAGGAGAAATTACCTTTAGATGATAATGGATTAAAGCCACTATGGTGTATGGTAAGTATTTCATTTCCATGTGGAAACTTCAAACACTTGTGAACTACTGAACGGACTGCTTTCATTGAGCAAAGCCAAGGGTGGCCTAGACACAATCTAAATTGATCCAATTGTGGAATAATCGAAAATGTTACATCCAAAGTTTTGGGTCCTATTTGTAATGGGAGCAAGATCAATCCGATCATAGGGCATGAAAAACTAGTATGTGTTTTAATCCATGTAGTTAGTTTATCATAATCATCTTGATATAGATCATGTAATACTAGAAATTATTTTGTGATCACATTCTTGCCACAGGTGAGATCTATTAATATCCTATTGGTGGGCTTATCATAGATTTAACTAGCTATGTAAAGAGGACCATCAGGAAGTTTTTGAAGTATATCTTTAGAAGAAAAAGTGACATCAAGAGTTTTGTTGGTTTGGCCCTTACAAGGGATAACATCTATCATAGCCACAAGTTCATCCATAGGATTAACTTGGGTAACATTTGGAGTTATATCATGTTGTTCACTATTGGTATCAACATTCATTACATCTGTGTTTGAAGGTTCACTAGCCTTGGTAAATGAAACATTGTGTTTAGGCATGGGGTTGGTGAAAATTTGTAAATTTTGGTTAGGGGGTGCAACACACTTATTGCCTTGATCATTAACACCCACAATGGATAAACGGCCCGAATCAATGAGGTCTTGAACTAAGTGTTTTATATGCTTACATTTTTTGGTTTCATGTCCATTTTGGCGATGAAAGTGACAATAAGCATTGGGTTTAAAGCTGGGTGGTAAGGGCTTGGTGGTATCAAGTGGTTTAATGGTAGGAAAAGTGATCATTTGTTGTTGAATCAATTGGTTCATTGTATTATGGAGAGTATCCACTAAGGGGGTGAATTGTCTCTTCGGGTTTCCATAGGTATAAGGCACTATTTCATTAACATTTTCCACTTGATTTGGAATTGGTTGGGTTGGTTGCGGTTGAGGAGGTGGATTGAACTGTAAAAAGCCTCTATTTGGTTTGTGAAAGGTTTGTGTTTTTTTGGTTTTGTGGTTCAAATTTCTCATCTCGGTTAGAAGTGGACTATGAATCATGACTAGAAACTGAGTTGTGATAGTCACATAAGGTTTTGCATAAATGCATAAATGAAGTGAATTTCATCATAGTTAATTTATCCTGAAGGTTTGTGTGCAAGTTTTCAATAAATATCTTCTACAAATGTGCATCAGGAATCTTGACATCAATTTGAGCATATAACAATTAGTATTGTGAGATGAAATTAGTTATTTTTTCATCTATGTTTTTTCTACATCTCATTAAGTTAGCCATAATCTTTTTAGGAGTCATGTGAACTTGGAAATGACTTACAAAAGCATCCACCAATTCATTAAATGATCGGATGGAATGATTGGGAAAGTTGGAAAACCACTCTAAAGCAATATCTTTCAAGGTCCTTGGAAAATTTTTGGCTAAGAGTTTATCATCAAGCACAAAATCACTACATAAAGTTGTATAAGCATTGACATGGTTAATAGGGCCTCCTTTTCCTCCGTACTTCTCAAATCTAGGAATTTCTATCCCTTATGGCATCAGGGTGTGTAAGAATTCTAAGGATAAGGGGCAACTATGAACATTATATGTGAGTGGAGCATTTTGAACTTGGCTAATGGTGGAAATTTGTTGTTGCATGGATGAGACTGTGTTAAAGAGTTGTGTAATGATACGGTTTGGGTGAGTGGTTTGAGGTGGAAGAGAAAATGGTGATGGAATGTAGGAAATGTTAGGGAAAGTGAAAGGAACACTAAGAGGGGTGAAGGTGGTGGATGGGGCTTGTGATGCCACAAGAGAACTAGGAATGCTAGTTGGAATTGCAAAAGAGGGAACCAAATGACTAACTTTTTGCATAGTTGTTGTAACCTAAGGAGTGGTATAAGTTGGTATGGATGCTATGGTTGAAGGGGGAGGAATGTGAGGTCCTCCATGGCTTACAGGAATGTTTGCGGATTGGGAAGTGGAAGAGTCGTGTTTATTATAAATCTCAGTAATTCTCTTCATAACTTGCAAGACATCATCACTTTCAATCAAATGATGAAGGTTTTCTATCATGGGTATGGTAGTGGTTGAAATATTTTCAAGGTACAAGTCTTGTTGTAAGTGTCCAAAATCCTCATGAATATTAATGAACTTGTCTTGCGGTTTGGATCTTTTTTGTGTGTCAACATTCATTGGATGGAAAGGTGAAGGAATAGAAGTGGTATTGTCAATGCCTAATGCACCATTGTCCATACTAAGAGTAGGAGCTCTTGAGATCCCAAGGTCCACAATGAAAGTGCTATCACAGGAACCCATGAGTGTAGAACTTCATCTCACTAAAGTATTATCAATGGGGCACCAAACACTCATACAAGTACCACAAAAGATGGGGTGAATGCAAATGCAAGGTAATCTAGGAGTTCTAAATGAAAAAGAATAGAAATTATACTAACTTTAATAGAGAAGTAACTACAAAAAACATAAATGTAGGAAACTTCTAGAAAAAATGCCAAAAATGCCATTTAAAAAGTGCAGGTGGACTAATTCACCTAGGATGGAGAATGAGTCCCAGTATTCAAGATATTTTTGTGTTTTTAAAAAATTTAATGTGATTCTAATGTTGTTTAGATGCCAATAAAGAATGTAGATGCAAATTTTTAGTTTGTTCAATGATATGCAATGCAAGAATGAAATCTAAATGAATCTTTCACTAATGTAATTTGAGAAACCCTAGAATGCAAAAATAAAACAATACCCTAATTGAATGTTGATGAAAGTGTAATCTAGGATGCAAAATGCAAATGAAATTAGAAATGTAAAGTGTTCAAAATGTGGGTTCACCAAAATGAATCATAGATTTTTGGCTCCACAAGACTCTTAACTCTTCTAGGGTTTTCACCTAAAAGGAGAGAGGTAGGAAAAAAATGCTAGCTAGGTTCATTCAAATTAGGATGTGTATGATGTTATATAAGCTAAATGAAATTTACTAAGTGCAATTAAGTGATCTAAATGCAAACTTAAGAATTATGCTATGTTGGAAAACATAGTGTGATATGTAAACAATAAACTATGAATGAATAAATGCATAACAAAAAGGAATGAGTTGAATTAGTGTGCACCTAGAAGTCTGATGAAGATTATGGAATATTTTGATTTCTATCTAGAATCATAGAAATTCACCAGTGGGACTTATTCACCCATGGTGGAAAATTAGTCTTACTTTTGATGAAAACTATCAGGAACCAGTTTCTGAGTGTTAGGATCTGGAATCTAACAAAACTTAGATTTTTAGCCTTAAGATGGGACTCATTCACCACTAGTAGCGAATCAGTCCTCTCCTAAAATTATAAGAAATTAGGAGACAACTCTGCAACACCAGATCTTAAGATGTTTGCTTGTCGGGTTGTAGAATTAAATTCTATAGGAAATAGACAAAATACCTTCTCCAAGCTTGAAATATGGTTGATTTGACTTGAAGCACCTTTTTGACTTGTTGACCACTCTTCAACACCTAAATGCTTGTTAAATATGCACACAAAAGTTTGCAAACACACATGCAAGAGGGGAAAAATAGTCGAGGGCTAGAGAACAGGGGTTTGCCTTGGTCAAACCCCACTTTGGTAAACAAACCCTTAATGAAATAATGAAATGTAAGAGAATGATAAACAAATAACATGCAAATTATATCAACTTACCAAACCCTTGTTGATGAAAATTTGAAGTTGTTTCAATGGATGCTCCAAAATGCTTGATGAATTCTTGATTTGATATTGTAAGGTGCTTGAACTCTTGAATGTGTGTGAGATTATAAGAGATTGAATACTTGAATGAATGGGGGTTAAAATGGATGTGAAAACACTTATATTATATGATCTTGTGCCTTAGTAACCCATTGATACCTCATCACAGGCTAACATCAAGTGATTTTGAATAAAAACCCAAAAGGAAATTTGAAATATTTTAAATTTGGAGCCAAGGGGGACTCATTCACCACCCATGGTGAATGGGTCCCACCTAGGACCTGAAAATGGGTGTCAAGAATTAAGTCACATTTAATGTTGTTTGTCGGGTTTACATTCAAAAATGCACTTAATTAAGTCTTGTAAGGGCATAAAGGGGTCAAATAAAGGATAAGAAGGTGTAAATAGTGAAATTATGCCTAGAAAGCATGAAATCTTGTTACAAGACTTTACAACACTTCAAAATAGGACTTGATTAGTGATGAAAAGGTGATTTTTAGGTGAATTGTAATGAATAGTGTCTAGAAAAGTGTAGAAATTCTTTACAACACTTCACAAGACGTCATAATTTAAATTTTAGTACCTAAATATGCATGTTCAAGCCACATTACAACAATGAATCAAAGCAAAATAGACCAAACATCATGACGAAATACCTAAAACGCCATGAAAATGACAAGGGGCCATTTTTCTATGGGACACACACTATCCTAGTTGTTTATACCTTGATGCATCCTATCTATGTGTGTTATTAAACATAAGGAAAGTTATGCTCTTTACGTCTCAAATCCGTAGATAAGCAACACATCATCATCATATCTAATAAATTCTATATGACTCATAGATTTGTTGGACTTTTGAATCTTCTCAAAGTCAAGGGTTGATCCCTCTCATTATTCTATCCTCTATCACTATAACATGCTATCATGGCATTCACCAAAACATCAATGCATCCATCCAACATTCATAACACATTAGCATAGTCATCCTGCATACTCATACATATCATCATAATAGGAAACATCATCCATCTCACATGCATCACATCATCCTTTAAGTTGTTTAGGATAATATAGATTTGTTATTTTGAGCATCTTAATCCATCTAATTTGCATCGTCATCATAATATAGATCTATTAGTCTAAGCATCTCATAACATAACCATCCATACATGCATTAAGCATATTTGTTGTGAGCCCGACCTCAAATCAAAAATTTTACCCAATCTCTTGAGGGGACAATGTACCAGCTTAATTCTTTCCACTGGGGAAATAGTGGGGCATATGAAAAAATTAGGAAAGTTTTGAATTTTGATCTTGGCAACATCATTCTTTGAACCAACGCAATTGGTACACTGCTTCAAAGAGGGGAAAAATGTAGACATGCAAATCAACATTATACAATTAAATTTGATCAATTAACATCATTTCTACTATTAATCAAGTAATTAAGTTATTTGATTAATCCACTTCCTACTCACTAATGTTCATCAAATTTAATTAAATAAATCAAACTATTGAATTAAGTATCCTAACGTCCTCTCATTTGATTTAATAAACCAAATCATTTAAATCAAATGTCAAATCCCCTAATTCCTTCAATTTAATTAATTCTAGATTAATTAACCCTTAATCCTAATTACCCATTCTCTAGATTTTGACTCAACCTTGGTCAAACCCAACCCTCAATTAACTAACCCACTTGCACATGAAAATCAATTCTTTTAATTAACTAATTACCTAATGTATCTTCTCAAAAGAAAATTCAAGGGAGTATTCTTTCATTAGCTCCATTGATTTTACTTTCTTGCCCAAACATTAACCCCTCTTACATCTTTGTTGGCCTTGTCATTGCACCAAAAGGTCAACCTGTCAATGCCCGATACAAGTGTTAGTTAAGATCCATAGGAGGTGGTTAGACCATGTCACAAACCCAACTGTTGTGATGGATAATGAATACCAAGGGACACACCATCTTGCAACAATACCCCCCTCGGCACAAGTGAGGGGTTTGAACCTATGACCAACTCTAAAACCAATTGTTGGCTTTGTCGTTGCACCAAAAGATCGACCTATCAATGTCTGATACAAGCGTCAGTTAAGATCCACAGGAGGCGGTTAGACCATGTCACAAACCCAAGTGCTATGCTAGACAAGGAAGACTGGGGGACACACCATCTTCTAACAATCTCAACCATATTCATTTAATTCCTCTTACAAATGTATTAATCTCTCTTACACCCCTCTTTCATCTCAACCACATGCATTAACTATAAACATTCTCCAAAATGTCCTCCAACTTTACCCATTAGATTTGTGAGAAGTGCCACAATCTTATTGAATCTCCTTTAGTCCCACATTCCTCTCATTTCCCCAGTCTTCAACTCTTCAACCCTATAAATAGAAGCCACTTCTACTTAAAATCCATCTACAATCTTATGCATTTGCACTATAGCCACTTTCATCTCCATCACTTGCATCTTTGCATCTTCATCATTGGAAGCTTATCAAGGGGGTGGGAAAGGGTATCCTTTCCACATCAAAGGAGCACCACTACCACTATGGGATAGGTTTGCACATGCTTTTATATGGTTTTAATTTATTTTATTTGGTATTTCATGGTTTCGTTTGCATATCTAGTATGTTTAGATATCTCATAGGAGTGCTTGATTTTGTTTTCTTAATTTGCTAACAACACTAATGTTTGTTTGTATTTGAAGCAAAGTTCAGATTTAGTGCTTACACTTTAATCTTTAATTACTTGTGTAATGCATAAAATGGTTGGGAAATAAAATATATTTCACCTCATTTGATATTTCTTTGTATTTCATTATTATGAAATATATAATTTTTTAATACACACACATACACTCTATTTTAAATGGTTTCCTTCAATACTCTGCATAATGATTATATGGATTGTACCATGATTGATAATGCATTTGAACTATTATTTTCTCTCTTTCTATTTGGGTAACTTCACAAGAATGTTACACAATACTACTAAATTTTGCACTCCCAATTTTACTTACACCCATGCATTCCAAACTCTACTTAGTACTATTATGTAAGCATAATTTATGTATGTTAATAAATGAAAGTAGTTTTTTGGTTACTATACTTGTTTATAATTGTACAATACACCATGCCAATCCTTATAAAGATTACTGTATATTTCATAATTAAATCCTCCTCTTAAGGCTACACATTCTTTGGTGATTTGTTGAGGATTTTTTTAGTGAATTGAATTTTAGTCATTTGTGTGGTGTGACCCTCTTTAATGTTGGCTTTATTAAACTATGTAGTGTACTACATGAAACAATTGTACAATATTTTAATATTTTATCTCCATGTTATCCTTACAAAGATATTGCATCATATTTGAAAATATATTCAACCATTAATGAATATTTAAAATATTAATATACCTCCATTTCATAGATCTCATAATGTTATATTGGATAACTCAAACTGAATAACACACTCTTACTCAAACCTTATGTTGGCAATCAAGATTGCACCCTTAGCCAAGTTAGACTTCCCTATCTTGTTGCAACATGGAAATGCTCAAATTTGTGGGTAAATATGTAAGTGAAAGTGAATCTCCAAAGTGGGTTGGTTCCCCCAGTAAACCACCTAATCCAGAAGACCTTCAGAGGAAAGGGTTAAAAGGGAAAAATGAAATACAAAGATCCTAAAACTTAAGATTGTTCACCAGCAATATAAAGATTCTGACAACTTTCTACTCTCAACAATCACCAAACAAAACACAAAATGCAACCTGAATCACATGATACCCTTGCAAACAAACTTACAATGACAAGACATGAAGATGATTCTACATTTGAATCACAATTAACATCAAATTGTGACTATAAATTTGAGATAAGAAAATGAAAAAGGAAATCTTGTTGTCTTATTTGAAAGGGAGTGTCAAATCCAGAATCTGAGTACAAGCAAAATTTTACAAGACTCTTTGACTGAGTAGGAGAGCAAGAAACAATCAACCTGAACTGAGAAAATCAAAATTTTCTCTGAACTTATATCTCCCAAGTGTCCTCAAAAGTGAAAATAGCAAACATTAGCTCAACTGCATCTCCAAGATAGCAACTCTAAACCATTTTTGAGCTCCTCAAAAAAGCCTAAAAAATAGTGCTTCAAACTACTCCAAACTGCATGAGAAAAGTGGCAACTTTCCATCTCCAAGAGGTTGATCCAAAAAATCCACAAAATCGGGTCCAAATAGCTCAAAACTGAAAATGGAAAGTTCGGTTTTCCTCCTCTTTTCCAAATTCGCCCAAGTGAACTCAACTCAAAATGACAAGTCTAGTGAAGACTCAAACACCCAAACTGCATTCTAAAAACAATAACAAACATTAAGGTAATTTATAGAAACATTACCTAAATGATATTTTACATCATGTGTAGTTTTAGAAAACAAAATGGAAACCCTCCCTATTACATCTGATTTTTGCAATTTGAGTCCAAATATTATAATTTTTTGCAGTTTAAGTGAAATTTGATACTTTGCAAAAAATCAAAATTCTATGTAAAGGCTCCTATACATTTGATTTTTCAATAAAAAATCATAAAAAATTAACTATGGCTATATCCCCACAAAGAAACTAGTGCATATGAGTAACTCAACTTGGAAAAAAGGCCTAATGTGCATATGTTTTTCTCATAAAATACAAAGCAAGGTATGGGTTTGTATTATTTTCTTTAAAAATCAATAAAAATGCCTAAGGCATGGCTCGACCTAGGAACCATTTGGGACAAGGCATTAACAAGGCAGTTGATTTTTTTAAAAAGAATGTGATAAAATCACATTCAAATTAGGGAACTTGGAAAACCCTAAAATCAAAACCAATTTTATTCCCTAATTCTTAGAATCATTTTCACTTGGCAACTTTAGAGGAATTGAGCTCTAGATATGGCCACCATGGGAAACTAGGGTTTCAGCATAGTCTCTGCATTTTTTTGTCGATTCCTCCATCCTTGAGGTCGAAATCCTCCTGCAACTCAATGGTAAGTCATTTTTTGATCTCTCTGCGGCACTTTTGATTCCATTTTGAAGGGTTTTTGAAGCCTCTAGGCCATGACCTCTATAATTTTTTTGTCTTGCTTTGCATGCCTTGTCTCTCTATTGATTTCTCCTTCACTTTGAGCTGCTATGGAGGGTTTGATTTGAGCTTTTCGGAAGACATGGTACACTAGTTTTGAATGATTTTCTCCATACACAAATACTAGGGTAAGCTCCATGCTTTCATTTTGATGCATTTCCCTATTAAATAAGCTCGATTCGAGCATGATTTAAAAGAGAAAATTTGTCTTTTATATGGAAACAAAGAAAAAGTTGAGCTCTTCCACATAGGTTGTGGCCATACCATGTTTGTTTCTTTATTTTTTAACAAAAATAATTGCTTCTAGGCTCAAACTACGTTGTAAAAATTGATAAAAATTCTTAAATGAAAAGATTCTTCTCATTTTGTATTTCCATTTTGGGTTTGAAACCCTTCAATGGTTGTGGCCATAGATGAGCCTAGTTTTTGGTTCAATTTTGGGTAGAATCTATAGTTTATTTGCTGGAATTTTTCATGTACTTTGATGCTAAATGTTGCTATTTTCATAATGTTTCCCTCAAACCATAGACATTGGGCTTAATCCTATTTCTGCAAGTTTTAATGACATTGGCATATTATGTGGATTAACTATATTGATTTTTCATGTGGTTAATGAATGTTCCTTGAGTAGTTATAGATATGCAGTTATTGTGTGTACTAGCATTGCCATGCAAATTTAATTTGAGGATGCTAAGTTGAGGAAGACACCACAACTAGGCATGCACCGTAACGTCCAACAAAGGAATTGCTCAAAGGTCAAAGGAGGTCAACGGTAGAAGATTACTCATGCAAACTGAATGTAACCACCTTGTAATGGACTTTAATGTTGGTTGAGAAGATGCAGGTGTTATTGTTGTGCTAAATCTACATTTGGACCTGCATATCTGACCAAATTCCATGCATGTGTAATTGCCACCACTCCATTTTCTTTGTTTTCCCTAAATGGCATCCTCCCAGTTGTGGAGTTGACTATCTTGTTTAGTTGATAGTATAAATAAAGATATGATGCTCCTTCTTATGGGTTGCACAATTTGATATTGTACTTGCACTCTCAAGTTTTTAGTAATGCACATACATTACTCTTTTATACTCATGATTTATAGTGAATAAAATAAAGTTCTGAGTTTGAGCATCTAAGTTCTCATTAGTTTTAGAGGATACTTATCCAAGGGGGTCCACTTGGTGAGTAATTCATCCTCTTAGTTTAGTATTAGTTTAGTATTACTTGTTGTTTAGTAATTAGTTAGAAATATGGCATCGACCATTCTTGCAACCACTAGAATTCCATTCTGTGACTGTTCTTGCAGCCAAAGAAGATAGAGTAGTGCCCTATTTGTTGCTCATATTTTCATTTCTGTTATACATTTTAGTTTTATGTAGTTGTTGATTGATGATTGTAATTTATGGTATTCCCTTCTAAGTAATTTACTTTTAGTATTGTGAGTTCCTTAGTTGTAAAATGAAAATGGCTACTTTGGGTTCCTAGTGCACATACTATGTTAACCCATTTAAAGTTCATGTCCCTAGGTTGACAAGTTAAATGCACCCTCATGATGATTGAAATAGTTATTCAGGTTAGATGTCCAATCTCTGAATCATGGTTGTAAGGGATTAGTTATTAAATCATTGTAGGAGGCCAAAATTTTCCCTGTGGTTGTCGGGGATGGTGTCAAACTAGGAAGTTCTTTGGAGTCATTGGTCATTTTTCTTGTTGTACTAATTTTGGAGGTTGTTCTTAGTATACCCTCATTTAGGAAGTAATGAACCCCCTTATTCTTTACCAATTATTTGTGTGAGTTGGCTGATAGTTAGTGATACTGCATGCATAGAGGAAGGAGAAGGGATGCTTATGGTAGATTCCTTTCTAACAATTCTAATCCATTATAGCTAGTTGAATATCAAAACCTGCCAAGAGAAGAAGAAGAAGATCCAAACCCCTTTGTTGATGCATTTGCTGATTTGACTAGATCTGAAGTCTCCTATGAGGACCAAAATCAGCTTGAGAACCCCTTTGCTTTATAACTACACCAAGCAAGCATTTGTGATGCAAATAGGAACAAACCTAACTAACTAGATTTTCCTTTCTCCATTGCTTGTCAGAATGAAGTTGACAACATCAAGAACATCCCTACTTCAGCACTCCCCAAGTTTTATGGACTTGTCACAGAAGACCCTTATACATTTTTATTTGAGTTTGACATACTTTGTAGGTGTTATGATCTTATACCACTGATTCACATAGACTTAAGTTATTTCCTACCACTTTGAAAGAGGTTGCATTAAGATGGTTCATGAGCTTAGGCAGAGATATTATGGAAACTTGGGAAGACATGAAGACAAAATTTCTTGAGAAATACAAGGAATAAATTGTAGGGGCAGTGACATGAGAGGAGGTGACATTTTCAGGATGTAGCAAAATGAAGATGAGATCCTGGAAGATTATATTGTAAATTTTTTGTTTTTCCTACAAAAATCTCCACACCATACACTCAATGAAGACTCACAAAAGTTGCTTTTATTGAGAGGAATCAATGATAGTTGCACTGATGTCTTGGACCTCATGGGAGGAGGAGATATCTCCCAAGTTCCTTGGGAAGATATCAAGAAAATATGCCAGAACTACTCTAGGGAAGCTTCAAAGAAAGGGAGAGCTTACCAATCTTGGGTAAGTCAACTTCTGGTGGAGTTTCAAGAATGGAGATTACTCATTTGCTGACAGATTTCAATGAAGACATTATAAATAATCTATCCACTCAAGTAGATACACTTTAGGCCAAGAAGAAGCAAGAGGAGGTAGAGGCAATGTTGATAGAGTAATGCCCCCATTGTAGACAAAAGAAGTGGGACTGCATATGCAAGATGGTAGCTAATATTGAAAGCAAGCAGATTCCACCTAAGTTCAAACCAATCTAGATCGAAGAAGACCAAGTATACTATGTTGCACAAAGGAATCCTTGGGCGCCAAGACAAGGTATGCCACTATATCCACTATGTTATGTTGGGACATAGTTTAACTCCTATTCATCTAGTAACCAATGGCAGCCCCCATATCCATCTAGCTATGGAGGATATCCATCACATCCTTGAAGTAACCCTCCAAATGCTTGGCCCAATCATAAAAACTCTCCAACCCAGTGGCAGCAACCTTAGGGGAATTAGAATCAATTACAAGGGCATTAGCAACCAACTCCAAGAAATTGGCAACAAACCAATTAATGGAGGGGAGAACAACAATGGTCTGCCCAAAAACTAGTTACATGCAGCCACCTTCTTAGCCCCAACAGCCTACTATAATTCCTCCACCTACTAATCCAAGCTCAAATGCACCTAAACCTACTCAACTACCAGCTAAGCCCACACCCAATCCAAATAACAAAATACAACAACCTGCTGTAGACATCCAAATTTGACCACTTCCATATGGTCAAAGTCGTCTTCTTAATCATCCCTTTGCTCTTTTAAAATCATCCTCTTTGCTAATATTAATTAAATCATTCATTTAATTGATATTATGTTTCTTGCATAAGGTTACCCAAGGTATCTAATTTAATAAATATTTTTCCCCTATTTCCTTTCTAAATTAAATAAATGCATCACTTTATTTAATTTAGTCACATTATCCTTTGAAATTTTAAATTTACTTTTAAAAATCCCTATTTTCTCTCTCATGTGTCACATCCTCCAACTTTTGCAAGTTGACCTTTAATCCCTCTTAGCAATCTAACCCTCTTTCTTAGTCATAGTTAATTTATGATTAAGATGTGCACACCCCTAATCATCATTAGGGTCCCATCCTCCATAATTTCCCACTTGCCTCTAATGAGTCCTTAATTAGCCTAATCAAGTACTTGCACAACCTTAATCACATATTAGGTCATCTCTAATTCCCATATCATTTATGGAAAGTGTCCTTAGTCAACTTCATTAAAAGCTTTCTCTTTTTGAACAAGGCATCTCCATTCCCCATGTGAATTTTTAATTCACATTTAATCCCCCAATGTATTTAAGGAATTTTAAATTCCTTCCCTCTTCTCCATGAGAATATTTGAGAAATTTTTAATTCCCCACATGTCCTCTCACCCACATGGGGACAATTACCCCCTTTATGAGGGGATCATGTCCCAATCCCAAGGTACTATGTACCCTCTCCATGTCATGTCCTATCCTTCCACCTCATGTCCACCTGACCTTTTAGGGCCATATCACATGCCACATGTCAAGATGTGAGGGCTTGTGAGTCCTCAATTCACCTTAGCCCTACATCTTGATCATTGGTGGCTCAATCTTGTCCATCCATTTCCCTAGAGATTTCCAAAATCTCTATAAATACCCCCTCTTTTCTCTCATTTTAGGGAGATCATGCATTGTAGCCAAATTTTTGCAAAATTTCTCTAGAATTCATATTTAGCCATTTTCATGCTTTCATCCATTTTCATCCATCCTCACATCATCATCTAGCTTGCATATCTTGCCATCCAAGGAGCATACACATCAAAGATCGAAGGGCCAACCAAGGGATCGATTCGACACAAGGTAAAAGGTTTCATTTTGTTGTTCTTACTTTGTGTTGATTCCAACTTAGGCTAATCTTGAGGTGTAGGTTGTTTTAGTTTTTATTTGCACTCTTTTGTTTGCTGCTCATTTTCTAACGCATATATTTGACCTATTACATTTCTGACACGCCCGGTGGGACCCACAAACAGGTCTTTTTCTTTCACTTTTTTGTTTTTTGACTTTTTGCAAGTACAAGTTACAGAGGGGCAGACCCGACCTAACAAACAGGTGGACCTGACCCCCACAGGTAGACCTGACCCTCTCCAGGGGCAGACCTGCCCTCCCCAGATTGCAGATTGTGTTTTTTGAAAAAAAAATTCACAGACAGGCAGACCCGCCCTCCACAGGCGGACCTGACCTAACAGACAGCCGGATTTTCCCCAGACAGCCGAATATGCACTCTCCTTGGGCGGATTTTCCCTAGACAGCTTTTTCAAAAGGTGAAATTTTGTTTTTTAGCAATTTGGTGACTATTTTAAGGGTTCTTAACCCCTAATTAGGAACATAGTTTAACTAAAAGGGGTCAATCAACCTTGTATGTTGTGTTTTTGGGTAAGTTATTTGACGTATCCAATCCCCTTGCGCGATTCAACAATCCTGGGTGACGAGAAATTGTAACTTACCACGTCCTTTGAGTCTACCCATTTTATCTTTCTCAGTGGGACCTGCTTGGGGATTTCATCACCCCAAGGGACGATTCCAACCACGTGTACCGGTAGGGTATATAAAGGGGGAGAGCGAAAGTTGCACCTCAATCCAACCGTGTTGTAATTGGCGAAGCATCGAGATAATGTGAAGAGTTGGTCCAAGCCTTTTTGGTTCCTGACTCACGCTTGTAATGGGTTGGTGTTCACGGTTTGGGCCTCACATACTGGGTGTATATCGAGGACTCCCTAGTAACCATGTTCATCCTAGATTAGAGGACTTTGTCGGCTATACCCCTTTACTAGACCTAGGCTTGTGCTGACTGAATTGTCTTCTTTGTGCGAAACTAGTGATTATCTGATTTATTTCACTCAGCCATAGTCTTTTGATTGATGATTCTTGTATTTTGAGTCCTTTTCCTTTGCCTATTTTGGGCATAGGATCATCATTTTTTCATCCTTGGGTGGACTTGCCCTCATCCAGGGGTGGACTTGCCCTAAAGACTAGTCTTTGGCAGCCTGTTTTGGGCATAGATCATTAGTTTTTCATCCTTGGGTGGACTTTCCCTCATCTAGGGGCAGACTTGCCCTAAAAATTAGTCCTTGGTAGCCAGTTTTGGGAATAGGTCATCATTTTTTCATCCTTGGGCAGACTTTCCCTCATCCAGGGGCAGACTTGCCCTAAAAACTGGTCCTTGGCAGCCTATTTTGGGCATAGTTCATTAGTTTTTCATCCTTGGGCAGACTTTCCCTCATCCAGGGGTGGACTTGCCCTAAAAACTAGTCCTTGGTAGCTTGTTTTGGGCATAGTTCATCAGTTTTTCATCCTTGGGTGGACTTTCCCTCATCCAGGGGCAGACTTGCCCTAAAAAATGGTCCTTGGAAGCCTTTTTTGGGCATAGGATCATCAGTTTTCATCCTTGGGCTGACTTTCCCTCATCTAGGGGCGGACTTTCCCTAGCAACATGTCTTTTGAAGCCTGTTTTGGCCCTAGTTTCATCAATTTTTACTCCTTGGGCGGACCTGACCTGTACAGGGGCAGACCTAACCCGTGATCGATCAACTTTCTTATCCACTTCACTAGCCAAAACCTTCGTTCTGCCATCTTGATCATTCGTCTTCTCATTTCAAGCATTTTTCCACTCATTTCAAGAATCCTTTCATTATCCTAAACGTCCATCACCTCAGCTGGTACGGAACCTACATTTTGGTTATCATCTGCATGTTTCAAACCATTGATACCCCACTAAAACCTTGTTAAGAGCGGTTACTCGAATTGACCTAGGTGTTCACCTCTAATCGTCACTCATCAAAACCAACTTTGGATCATCATCTATCCTAAGTTGGTCGTCCTTGTTGGCCCAAATCAATCCACTTCCATCTCAAGTTGGATTCAGCGCCGTTATCCTATGTCCCCCTTTTATTCGGTTAATCAACACCCAGCATTGCTAAGGATCACTCTTGAACTAGGGTTTCAGATCTTATCATCCATCCTAACTAATCAATTCAAATCGAATTGTTACATCATCCAATCCTGATTGACTCATCTTCTACCAATCGACGTAGATCACTTTGGGAAAATCAAATCAATCTCATATAGCCCTAGCTTGGATGACTAACAAATCAAATCAATCCCATCAAGCCACGTCAGTTAATCGACTATCAAATCAAGTCAATTTTTTAGTCATTGAGATCATCTTAATCTGTCATATCATCTTGCATGCCCGTTTAGACCCGATCATAAGCAAGGAAAATGGCCGAACAACAATCCCAGCCAAATATCCCTCAAGATCCGAACAACACAACTAATGCCTTGCAAGACTGCAATAAGAGTGTGAGCATTCCCTGGGATCCACACAATGGCACCTCATCACAATCCAATATAGACGGTCAAAACACATCACCGCCTAGCAATGAAAACATGGTCATTCATCCTGAAATCACATTCGAGGAGCATTTTAGTAACCCAGTCAATGTGCAAATGACAGACTACCTTCTTGAAAAACATGGCGAGGAAATCTTGGCTCACTTGATTGACAAAGGTGTCAAACTGCCGTCAGGTGTTGACTTATCCAATTATGGCACCTCCACACCTAACATACCCCAAGGTTCACATAACATTCCAGGTAGCTCATACATCCCCAATGTTCCTTCCGTAGAAGGTTGGAATCAACCTAAATTCGGCAATGTTGTTCTATATCTCGTTGGCAATCCCACACATCCTGCCATCTCGGTCACAGGGACACCCCAAACCAGTGATCCTAATGATCCTTTTGCCTTTTGCATGCCACAAAACGTCCCACAACCGCAACCATTAATGCTACCAGTGCCCCCCCTCGAATCCGCCTCCTGTCAACACTGGGGGCAACCCTTTCGCTACCTTGCCTCCACCTTCTGGGGCCCTAAACCAACTGTCACCTTCATATGCATCCCCACAGCCACCTCAATCTAATCTACCCCCTCCAAATGTCCCCTTTGGTGCCTAACAAACTCCCTTGCAAAATCCCCCTACGCTAGCCCAACCGCCTCAACAACAACAACTGCTATTTTCTATGCAACAACCGCCATGTCAATCGCAAAACAATCCATCCTGACCTCCCACTCAGACCATATCTCCTTTCCTCACATCCATCCTACGACCGTGAGCTCAAGCACAATACAGCATGTTGTCTTGGCCCACACAACATCCCACGTCACATCAACAACCCCCACAACACCCGTATTACCAACAATAGTCCCAGCAACAACCATCTTATGTAGCATCCCAACAATCACACCAATTCCCCCATTATCAACAGATCAATCCACAACATCACATCCAAGGCTCCTCAACAACCTACCTCACATCATATCAAACACATCCATATTATCCCCCGCAACAACAACCCACGTATCAACAAATTCCCTCAGCATACCAACAAGGGATGTCATCACTTCACCATCTGAACCCATATCTAAACACTTTTCTGCTCTTTCAGCAGGATCCTCTGTCATCTTACCATCTAGTTCCACCCAACCAACCACCACTCAACTCATATTTGCTAGAAATTAAAGCCGCTCTGAAAGATCTTCAAGTACGGACTGGCAAACAATCATTCAAGTTTGAAGACATATGCCCATATCCGTTTGATCCCTCCATCTCATTGATTCCCTTCCCTAAACATTTTGAAATGCCAAAGTTTGACAAATATAGGGGGAACAAAGATCCTAAGGCCCACTTGCAGGAGTTTTACTCCCAGTGTCAAGAAGTTATCCACAATGACAACTATCTCTTGCACCTGTTCCCACAGAGTCTGGCAAGCAACGCCCTAGGGTGGTTCATGACCCTTGAAAAAGGATCCATAAAATCTTTTGTAGACCTGTCAAAAAATTTTGTCTCCTACTTCTCCTTCAATTTGGAGGACACTGACACCTTGGATCTCCTCAAAGAGAAACAACGTGAAGGGGAAACCTTTACTAGCTACCTTTAAAGGTGGTGTGCGCTAGCAAGCCGAATGAAAACCCCTTTGAAAGAAAAGGACATGGTCAACCTCTTCGTGGAGAACTCTCATCCCGACATGGCTCATAACTTTAGATTACATTGTGTCACCATTTTCGCAGAGATAATAGAGAAGGGACCCATCCTTGAGCATGCCCTTATTGCCAAGGGGCACATCAAAATATATAATCAAGATAAAGAAAGGTCATTCAATGACAAGCCATGTTTTTGGAACAAGAACAAAAACATAGTAAATGATGGTGTTACTGATACTAAACATGTCCATGTGGCTAACACATCCCAAAGACAACAACAACCCATACCTAATGCCATATATATACTGTAGGGGGTACCTCGTCCTCCCCAATAGTCCAATCAGAATAACCAAGGGAACACTAAACGCCAATATGCTCAATTAGGAGAACCTCTAAACGTCGTCTTCAATAAGCTGTTATAGATCAACTATTTGATCACGTACCCTGTCACCAAGCCACTCGACGAATCCAAACCTAAGCCTGCATGGTTTAGGGAAAATGAATATTGCGAGTTCCATAAAATCAAAGGAAACTCTTTGAATAAGTGTCAGTGTCTAAAAAACTACATCCAAGATCTCATAGATCGAGGTGATATCAAGGTTGACCCTAGTCAAGCTTTGTTGTCCAATGCTCAATTACAAATATATCAAAATGCCTTTCCAAACCATAATCAAGGCCCGAGCACCTCCAACAGTAATCCTCAAAACAATAGCACAAATAACGTGAGCTATAAGAATGTACCCCTCAATTATGAAGGTATTATTCATTACATTGAGCAAGTAGAACCTAGTGTATCCATGATACATATCAAAGCCAAAGACTCTCAGTGTGTTGTTACTACATGATGATCCTACATCACTATCCCTATGGCCTCCCCACTCACCCAAGCAACTCACGTAAGCTCTCAGTACAACATCTTTGATCACTTAGGAAAGATCCCTACACATATCTCCATTTTGGATTTACTTAAGTCTTCCCCTGTACATCAAGAAATCCTCAACAGAGCCCTACAGGAAACCCATGTACCTAATGACATTGATCCTACACGATTCCAAGCTTTGGTGGGACACCTAGCTTTGTCGCATCAACTGCACTTCAGCCAAAACAATATTCCAAACATCGATGTCAATCATAATCACCCCTTACATATTGAAGTTGTGGTTGTTCATCATAAAATAAAAAGAGTCTTGGTAGATAATGGCTCTGCCCTCAACTTATGTACTCTAAAATTCATAAAACAGGTGGGGTATACTCAAGCGGATTTAAGTAATCAGATAATCATGATCAAGGCCTATGATAATGTAGAAAGGAATTCAGAAGGGATTATCAATCTTCCTATCCAAGTGGGACCTGTGGTTCAGTAAATTACCTGTCATGTCCTTGATCTGGACTTGCCATATAATCTGCTCCTTGGCTGACCATGGCTCCATGCTATGCAAGCCATCCCCTCCACATACCATCAGTGCCTAAAATTCCCAGTCAATGGACAAGAAGTCACCATCTATGTTGACCCCCAACCATTTGAATATTGTCGCGCTTTAGAAGCGTTAGTCCCCCATTTACATTATTGTCCCAAGGTTGAAATGGGGGCATCCCAATCATCATCCGCTAATCCACCCTCCATCACCATAACCCCTCCATCTTCCACCACTGATCCTACAATCACCAAAGTCCAGATCATTAACAAAGGGTGTGGTGAATACGAAATGCATATTGCTCTTAATGTAGCAACCATGCCACCATCACCACACAAGTACGGTCAACCTTTGCATGCTACTCCAAAGGAATACAAGATTGTCACCTTCAATGGTAAAAACATCCCTACCACCACTTTCATATCCCCAAGTGTCAAGATAGATGCACCAGAAGAGGACATAAGCCAATGGGTCTACCGAGAAGAACCCCAACCAGATCCCCTTCTAAAGGAATATTTTCAGGAAGCATATCCATGGTCAGCTAAGTTTGTAGAAAGGTACAACTACCAAGGCAGGGGCCTAGGTAAAGAAGAACAAGGGCAGTTGCAACCCATTGATACGTCAAAGCTACCAAAAAACATAGGCATTGGGTATGACAGAAAGTAGAAAGGCCCTGCAACATCATCTAATACTTCCAATAGTGTCGCCGTGGACAATGGCTCATTGGAAGACATACCTGAGGAGGAATCCATCATACGAGCATACGATGACGTCAATCACACCGACCTATCATCCATGTTTGAATGCCTATCCATCTGCACTATTAGCCTATCCCTTTGTCACCCTGACCTTATTGATTGGGACCTACATAATAGCACACCTGTCAGTATGTCTGTGGATACATATATCAACCTTATGGGATTGGGGGAGGATGAACACTCCAGTCATAAAAATAAGAATAAGAAAAGTAAAAAGCTGTCATCTAGTGAAAACCTCCCTGAGGCACTCCGTGGCCTTGAAAAAGTAAAAATAAAGGACGCATCTGATGACGAAAACCTCGAAGAGGCACTAGAAGATGGAGATGTTCATATTTCCCTTGTGGGAACTCAGTTATCTACCCGATCATCTATTCTGATTGAAGAGACTCAAGAAGTTAATCTAGGTACTGCTAAAAGTCTTAAAATCACCTATATCTAGCTAAGTCACTCTCAGAGCAAGAGTATCCAATCATCGTGTAGCTACTCCAAGAGGGAATCATTAACTTTTCTTGGTCATACTCAGATATGCTAGGCTTAGACCCCGCCTTAGTGGTTCATCATTTATACGTTTGCCCAGATGCCAAGCCTGTCAAACAGAAGCTCTGCAAGATGCATCCGCAGGTCGCATTATTAGTCAACAAGGAATTGGAGAAGTTACTAGAGGTGGGTTTTATCAGACCAATTGTCTACTCTGAGTGGATCTCCAATAGAGTACTAGTTGCCAAACCAAATGGAGACATTCGGGTCTACATAGACTTCAGGGATCTTAACAAAGCTTGCCCAAAAGATGACTTCCCTCTACCTAACATTGACATGTTGTTCGACCTAACAATAGAACATGAGATGTTATCTCTTATGGATGGATTCTCTGGTTATAATCAGATTCGAATTGCACCTAAGGACCAACACAAGACCGCCTTCACAACACCTTGGGGCACTTTTTGTTACAATGTTATGCCCTTTGGTCTAAAAAATGCAGGGGCAACATATCAAAGGGTAATGACGGTCATCTTCCATGACCTCATACATATCATCATGGAGTATTATGTTGACGACCTATTAGGGAAATCCAAAACATGAGCAGAACATCCTACCATCCTGAAAAAGATATTTGAGCGGTTAGAGCATTACAAGTTGCGACTAAATCCAAAAAAGTGTGTCTTTGGGGTCACGTCAGGAAAGTTTTTGGGTTTCATAGTCTCTCGTAGGGGCATTGAGGTTGATCTCGCCAAGGTAAAGGCTATCCTGGACATGCCACCTCCACGCAATTTGAAACAGTTAAGAAGCCTCTAGGGGAAGATGCAGTCCATCTGTCAATTTATAGCCCAGCTAGCAGATAAGTGTCAGCCATTCACTCATCTTCTGAAGAAAGATTCCACCTTCTGATGGAACCAGCAGTGTCAGATGGGTTTCGATAAAATTAAGGAATATTTAGCTCATCCACCAATCTTGATGCCACCTATTCCAGGCAAACCCCTCCTGCTTTACATTTTTGCCACTTCAGTCGCGCTGGGGGCATTGTTGGCACAACATGATGAATCATCGAAAGAGAGGGAAATCTACTACATCAGTCGGACATTGGTTGGCTACGAATTAAACTACTCCCCCATGGAAAAGGCCTTCCTTGCACTCGTCTTCAGCACATAGAAATTCTGACATTACATGCTCAGCCATCCAGTTAAATTAATTGCCAAAATCGATCCATTGAAGTATTTGTTATCTAGAACCACTTTGACTGGCTGCATGGCCAAGTGGGTCATGCTCCTAAGTGAATTCGACATAGAGTATGCGGAACAAAAAGCCATAAAAGGACAGGTCATAGCTGATCAATTAGCTGAGGCACCATTAGTAGATGCTTACTCTTTGGACACTGAATTTCCAGACGAAGAAGTCTACACAGTCATAGAAGCACTAGCTTGGACATTATATCTTGATATCTCATACACGCATAATGGATCAGGCACAAGAATTTTATTAGTTACCCCTCAAGGTGACTACATTCCAAAATCATTCAGGATAGCATTATCATGTACCAACAATATGGCAGAGTACAAAGCTCTCCTCACCAACCTCAAAATTGCAAAGCAGTGGCACATAACTCATTTGAAAGTCTTTGGTGATTCTTTGCTAGTCATTAAACAGGTTAATGATGAGTTCCTAACCAAAGATGATAAGCTATTACCCTACAAGTGCATGGTGGATGATTTCAAGAAATATTTCACCTCTATACAATTTGAACAAATCCCTAGGGTACGAAATAAAGCAGCTAATGCAATGGCCACTATTGGTTCCCTGATTGACATGCCTAAAGACCAAACAGAATGTGAGTTCCTTGTGGAACAAATTTTAATCCCAGCATATGATATCCCTGAGACTGACATGGTGTGTGATATTGTGGGTCCCACTTCCCCATGGTACAAGGACATCTACACCTACCTCCATGATAATATTATACCCCTGGATCTTACACGTAATCAACGCAAATCCTTCATCCATCGTTCTTATCGATACATTATTATCGGTGATACGCTTTATCGTCGTGGGTATGATGGAATCCTCCTTAGATGTCTGAATGAGACCGAAGCCCATGCTACACTAACAGAAGTACATGGTGGTGTTTGTGGAGCTCATTCAAATGGTATGGCTCTAGCCAAAAGGATCCTACGAGCTGGATATTATTGGCTTACATTGGAACATGATGCTTGTGAATTTGTGAAGAAGTGCCTTCCATGCCAACAACATGCAGATTTGATTCATGCCCCAGCACAAGATCTTCAGCCCCTCCTAGCACTGTGGCCATTTTCTCAATGGGGTTTCAACTTGATTGGCAAGATTTACCCACCATCATCTGATGGCCATACATTCATAATTACCACCACTGAATACTTCACTAAGTGGGTGGAAGCAATACCACTCTCACAAATCATCGGTATCCAAATCTTAAAATTTATCCTTTACCATATTCTCTGTAGATATGGTATCCCATCCACCATCCTCTCTGATAACGGAAAACCCTTCAAAAACCAAGCCATAAAACACCTCTGCGACACCTTTCATATCCAGCACTATTGATCAACACCTTATTACCCCCAGGGAAATGGTTAGGTGGAAGCAACCAACAAGACCCTTATCCGTATCCTCAAAAAGGTTGTCAATAACACTGGATGAGATTGGCAGCTCCATATTCATCCTGCCCTCTAGGCATATCGCACATCCATCCGCACCCTGACAGGCACCACCCCCTATTCTTTAGTATATGGTGCCAAACTCATCTTTCAAATTGAAGTTCAGCTTCCATCACTGAGGATTTCTTTGAAGAATCTTATCAGCAAAGAAGATGCTCGTGTTGCACGGCTTGCACAGTTGGAATTACTGGATGAACGAAGGATAAAAGCCTATGATCATTTGCAAGCATACCATAATTGCCTCAAACATAATTACAATAAGAAGGTTCATCCTCGACAATTCTAGGTTGGCGAGCTTGTTCTTAAGGAGAACCAACGCACTCAGCAAGACCGAGACAAGAAAGGAAAATTTGAAGCAAATTGGTTGGGACCCTATATCATAGCCGTTAAATATGGATCTAGGGCATACAGGTTGACTACTCTTGAAGGAGAACGCCTTGATGAACCCATCAATATCATGCATCTGAAGAAGTTCTACACCTAAATCCACTCGGTAACCCCACCTAATCAAAAACAAAAAACAAAAAAAAACCTAAAAAAAATATATATATATAGTAAGGAGAAATAAATCTGTCCTATGGTGAAAACCACCTTTTAGTGGTGCCTTGGATAAATATGGATGGTGAAAACCTAGTAACAGGCGTCATCGATAGAGAGCTTAATCATTATCTACTTGACATTCTAGTTATTTTATGCTTTCATCCGCACTATTGTCCTCACCCATCTCATCCTAGGCCGCTTGGTATATATTGATTGAGCATTGGATGACCCATCTAGCCTATCCCCCATCCCGAGCTTTTCAGTATCCCACTTTGAACTTATGTCATTCATTCCCTTTGTCTGTCGGTCCTTGTCATCATGTAGGATCATCCATCATGTCAGTCGCCATCTAGCTCTCATCCTCTCGCATCACTCATCGAACTACGTTGCCCCTACGCGGTCACGTAGGCAGGGCTGATCCTTTGATCTGCCCCCGGGGTATTCTGACCATCACATCTTGATCATCCATCATTCGCCTTCATCATCCTCTTTTCGCTTTATCCATGGTCTTTTCATGAACTATGAGGGCTCTGCGCTTTCACGTAGGCAAGGCTAATCTTTGATCGGCCCTCGAGCCCCTAGGTCTGTAGGATGTGTCAATCTGTGTCCCCATCTTATTCATTACTCTCAAATAAAATCCTAATATTATCAAAATATTTGGTTAATGAAAAGCATCTGGGGTCGAATTGGGTCATTCTAGTTTAGTATCCATCAGCGGTCTCAATAGGATACATCCTTCCTAGCAGACCTCATCGATCCTATCCATCACCCTGATCCTATGGCAAAGGATGTTTTGTTTTTAATGGTAATCTTTTGATGTTTTAAAATTTATTTGTCATTTGAGCTCACTATCAACACTTTTCATGGTCACCTTGATCCATCATATCATGGTGTACTTTGACTAGTCGACATATGGGTTCATCTTGGTCTTTTCTTTTTTTGCTGCCTTTTCGGTTGTCCCACGTAGTACCCACCAAGATCCCTAAGGTCTTGTGTTACACTGGGGCATCCTTGTGTGTTTTTGGTTATCCCAATGTCTGGTCTGACCAAGGTCATCGCGGCTTTTGGGTGTTGGGATAGCCTTCTTGTTTAGTGTATTTTTTCATGCATTAGACACTAATGTGCCCTGGTTCTTCATACCCTGGCGCTTGGTGTCTTATGCTATAGAAAAAATCAGTGCTCCAAAGATGGCAACTCATATTAGGATTGCATTTCATTGCCTGTTGCATTGCATTCACCCTGTGATCTTGGTTGTGTGAATACTTTATCCCGCCCTCTCCCATTCTTCTCAGGATACTAAAGGTTTTGACAGATGACCAATTACACCCATTTTCTACAAACCACTACATACCCATCTCCCATTATCACATCAGTTCTTATTGACACTTATGACCATGTGTTATTTCCTTTCATCATTAATGCACTATCAATTACAAGAGCATTATCACATATTAGGTTCATTCTATTAACTGCACCTACATAACCACCTGCATCACAACACGTTAGAACCACACATATGTCATCACCTGCATCGCAAAATGTCAGACTCATAGTACATTGCATAATCATTTAAGTTGTTTAGGATAATCTAGATTTGTTATTCTAAGCATCTCATAAATCATCACATCTACATAATTACAATAGATTATCATCATAGTATAAATCTATTAGTCTAAGCATCTGCATCAATCATCCATTGCATAATCATAGCATATCACATCATCAATCTCACCCATTTCACAACATATCATCATTTAAGAACTTGTTTGGGATAATATCGACTTGTTATTCTAAGCATCTTACAAAATATTTGTTATACAATATTCATATAGAATCCATCATACACATATACATACATGTCAATAAATCAACTAGGTATCTACCCACATAAGTCATCATAGATCTAACATGTGCATACATCATATCACCATGTGAATATCTGCATTACTAAGATTGTCCATAGGCATATGCATAAGCATATCAACTCATACATCCACCTAAGCATGTAGTATCATAAAACATGAGCATAAATAAACCAAAGTACCCATATACATATGTCAGAAACATCATATACATGTGCATACATTAATAGGATCACCCATCATAAAAGGGAAACATACTGCATAGTGTCAATAAGGACTATCTCATATCATAATCAAAATAATACAATATATGTCATATGTCCATCATATATCCATCACATAACACTCATACATCATCAAATAAAATACAAAATCCAGAGATGTAGAGCATCTCTGATCTCTGTCCATAAGTGCTACGCACTCCACCCTACATCTGTCAAAACTAGGTTACCTGTCACCTTCTGAATGAGCTACCCGCGTCTGATCTTTGTGGTGAATCAGGTACTGATCTCCTGCCTGGGGTGACACCTGGTGAATCACTGTAACCTCGGGTCCATGTCCCCAATGACTGGGATGGCGCTAACATCTGTGGTGCCTATCAAGTATATTGGAATAGTCGCTGGGTCAGGTTTGGCACTGCATGGTATTACGTTGCCATCCAAAATCCTGCCTCTCTCTCATTCTCCTCTCACTCAGCAACCTAAACCCGAGTGAAATTCCACTCCTGACGGTATCTATCTCGATCTCTCGAAATCAGTCTCCTCTCCTGCTCCCAAGCCTCCTAGGATAGTCGTAATTGTGCCATCTCTGCCTGCACCTGATCCCTCACCTCCTCGGCAACCACTGCAACATCCCTTTCCCCCTATAATCCTTGTATGTATGTCCTTGTCACAACACTGACCTACGCTAACTGTCATTGTCTCACTGCTGTGTCCTGCTCACCCTGCAGCATCTGTATCCATACCTATGCAGCATCCCTCTCCCTCTGAGCGGCATGTGCCCGAGCCTCTCTTGCATCCCTATCCCTCTAAAGTGCCTATAGTCTCACCTCAACAAAATCTCTCTCTCATCGTAAACCTAACACTTGTGATACCACTGCATCCCTCTCTCCTCAAAGAGACTAAACCTCTATCTCTTCCACCAGCCTATCACTCTTAGTTGCCTAAACACGTACCTGTGCCAAATCCATGTCTCCCTCTAAGACCTGCACTTGTACCCGTGCCACATCTATCTCTGACCGCAGCATGCGTACCTCCCTCTACGTCTCCTCCTCCCTCTACTGCATCTGTCCCATGTCCCCGACTGTCTGCTCTAGATAGTCCACTTTGTCTCTGAGCTCAACCCACTCCTAGAACCAATCTGCTCTCTATCTCCATAACTGATGTGGCTGTCTTTGCAGATCCTCTGTATCCCCACCAGTCTCTATCCTAGTCTCTGATGGCCCCTGCCCTATCTCCCCTTCGACAACCTGTCGTATCACTGCCTCTGCCACCAAGCGATCTTCCTCCCATTTCACAGCATCTCCCTCCTCATGCTCCCTGGCTACCTCTGCTCGCAGATCAACTACCTCATCCTGTGCCTCATCTCTCTCTCTGATCAGTCTCTGCTCTGCATCTAACACCAGTATGGCCAGGGCTGAATAGTCTCTCTCACCCTAGACGAACTGTGTTTGTACCTCACTCAACGCTGCCTCTAACTTGACCCGCTCTGCCTCTATCTGTCGTAACCACTGCTCACTAAGGCGCAGCCTCTCTATAGTCCCTCTCAGCACCACTGCAGGGTCCTCCCCTCTGGGTGGCATTGTCGACAGTGGTCGGAGGTCATAAACATCTGTGTCAATATCCATCTCTAATGGCTTGTACCCCTCACTATCTGTTGATGCCTCCATTGCATCCACATCTATCACCAAAGGGAATCCATCTTTCCCTGTCGCCCTCTCCTATGCTCTACTGGCCTCACCCTCCTCTGGTCCCTATCGTTGGCCCCCTCTGGTAGCCATGTCTAGCTCATGCCTCTCCCGCGCTTTGCTGATCTCAGCCTCCTCCCCTCTCTCCTATTGCTGCCCCTTTGGGGATGCACATGCCTCTTGACCCCTCTCTGCACCCCTATCCCACTGTGCTGCAGCCCTACTAGCCTCATCCTCTCCCTCCGCTCCTCCGTCCCCTCCAGATCTATGCTGCCGTCTCCTCCTAGTTGCCCTAGCTGGCCCCTCAGCTACTCCCATCGCCTGTCATCCTCCCCTTGCCTGACCTCCTCTCTGTCGGCCTCGAGGTGCCAGTCCCTCTGCTCGTAGCCATCTCTCATCCTCTGACCTGAATCCTAGTGCTCCCTCAATTGGCACTACTGGGGTAATCCATGGTAGTGGATGTCACCTGGACCATTGTCGGTATCGATCTGTCACCCCTGCATCCCTCGGCCCCCCATGCCTATTGGAGTATGGCTTGAACTGTAATGTCTCCAACTCCTCCCACACTGCATCCTAGCTCAGCTGAGCCCCCCATGGTCGCTCCCATGACAGTCATTGGAATCTAACCCACCCCTCGAGAATGTCCTACCTCACTCCAAATTGTCGTGTCACTCGATCAAGTCTGTGTAGCTCCACTATAATCAAAATCCGCCCAATAATATAACAGCGCATGAAGAAATAACCATTGTGCGCCGCCTCGTCATCCCTCCACCCCCTGAAGCGCCATAGCATATAGGGACGCCACACTATCATCTCCTCCTACAAATCATCGAACTGTCTCCTCCACACATCCACATCGCTCACATCCCGATACTGCAGTATTGCTCCTGCCTCTATCCCCTAACCCCAAGGCATCGCCTCTCTGTCATCCTGCACTCCTAATCTGCACACAATCGGTCTGGTCACTCTGATGTGCTCCCACGCCCAAACCTGTAATAGTGTGACATGGGCCACACTCAGCGCTCCCCGATAACATACCCTATGCATGTCCCGGTACAACTATGTAAGTATACATATCCCCCACACGAACTCCCCCTCTCGACCCTCGATGATATGTCGAATCACCTCAACAAATTTTAGGTGCAGGAATCGACCGCTCTGATCTGGCACTAGGATCCCACTAATTAGTCCCGCTAGGTATAGGGACAAAACTGACATCCCCTTGCATGACAACATCCTATCCACATCCAACTAACCCTGTTGAACCGACAGATCGTCACTATCGAAAACAACGTGCATGGATTCATCCAGCGCCTCACCCTCTGACCAGCACTCGCTAATCAGAAGTCCTACTATAGGGAGCCTCAGAATCTGCCAAACATCCTCCAAGGTCACTGTCATCTCCCCCGTTGGTAGATGGAATGTCGATGTCTCTGAGTCCCAGCACTCTATCAGCACTGTTAGCATGGCCCTGGGGGCCTTCATCGTCAGATAGGACAACATGTGCAATAGTCTTGCCTCTGCCAGTCTCTCGTGCTCAATGCTTTTCATCCATGCCATGCATCTCGCCAAAACCTCAAATCATCTCTCTCCCGTTTGTAGACTCTCCACTCTCTGCATCCACCACAACAACTTGTCAAAAATCGATTCTTCCTATCATCCTCTCTTACAATCTTCAAACACTCCCTCGAAATTCCTTTTCCTTGCCCATGCCCTCGACCAATCTTGCCTGAGCTGCTTGGGTGGCGCTCTGCCTCTGCGCAGGCGGCCCCTCCCACGCGCAGGCAGCACCGCCCGCACATGGGCGGACCCACCCTGGCATAGGCGAACCCGCCCGCGCCAACTGGCGGCACTCCGCCTAGCCAGGGAGGAAACGCCCACCCAGATGGGCGTATCCGCCCACGTTGGGCCCCACCTCGCCCCACCTACCCCGAACCATGACCCAAAACACAAAAAACAAAAACAAAAAAAATTCCCCTACCCATTTTTCATCCCTACCCCCACCCCAAAACCCATATTTTTGTTTTTGAAAATAATTGGCAAAATCGCACGAAATAACTAGCTCGGGTTTTGAACTCACCTAACGTGGCACCACACACTCCTCGAAAAATCACTCTCTTGTTCCCCTGATAAATAATGTCTGAATCATATTCTGGCATCATGTCTCCTCTTTGTCTTGCTCTCTCCTCCTCTTCCTCTTCTCCTCACTTGACAATTGTCCAAATGAGGAGAAATGACCCCCACACTCCCTTTTATACGTTTTCCCCCCTTTTTTTTTGCTTTTTCAAATATAAGGATTTTCTTTCTTTTATTTAACATTTTTGGCCCTTAACTAATTCCCCTCCCTTGTCTTCCCGGGACCACCATTTCCACACTATAGACCCATTTTCCTCCGTTCAAATGCCAATCTTCTCAATTTTTTGAATCCTTTCCAACGACATGTACCACTTCCTCCTTTTGAGAAGTTTCCCGGGGCCCCCTTTCTCCACCCCTGTCCCCTTCTCAAGGGGGCATACCCTACCATCCTCTCCCAATCTTCTATCATAGGCCTTCCCTCGTGAGGCTAGAGCGTCCCCCTTAATTCTCCCCTGTTCGGGTAGCTCATAATCTCTCCCATGTTGGGGCGTCTCTTTTTCGGTCACTTCTTCCATGCAGTCGTCTATGTTTTATTTTTCTTTGAAATCCTATTATTCTAATAGTGTTTCACAGAGGGGAAAAATGTAAACATCCAACTTTGACCACTTCCGTATGGTCAAATTTGTCTTCTTAATAATCCTTTTGCTCTTTTAAAATCATGTTCTTTGTCGATATTAATTAAATCATTCATTTAATTGATATTATGTTTCTTGCATAAGGTTCCCCAAGGTATCTAATTTAATGAATACTTTTCCCCTATTTCCTCTCTAAATTAAATAAATGCATCACTTTATTTAATTTAGTCACATTATCCTTTGGAATTTTAAATTTTCTTTTAAAAATCCCTATTTTCTCTCTCATGTGTCACATCCTCCAACTTTTGCAAGTTGACCTTTAATCCCTCTTAGCAATCTAACCCTCTTTCTTAGTCATAGTTAATTTATGATTAAGATGTGCACACCCCTAATCATCATTAGGGTCCCATCCTCCATAATTTCCCACTTTCCTCTAATGAGTCCTTAATTAGCCTAATCAAGTACTTGCACAACCTTAATCACATATTAGGTCATCTCTAATTCCCATATCATTTATGGAAAGTGTCCTTAGTCAACTTCATTAAAAGCTTTCTCTTTTTGAACAAGGCATCTCCATTCCCCATGTGAATTTTTAATTCACATTTAATCCCCCAATGTATGCAAGGAATTTTAAATTCCTTCCCTCTTCCCCATGAGAATATTTGAGAAATTTTTAATTCCCCACATGTCCTCTCACCCACATGGGGACAATTACCCCCTTTATGAGGGGATCATGTCCCAATCCCAAGGTACTATGTACCCTCTCCATGTCATGTTCGATCCTTCCACCTCATGTCCACCTCACCTTTTAGGGCCATATCACATGCCACATGTCAAGATGTGAGGGCTTGTGAGTCCTCAACTCACCTTAACCCTACATCTTGATCATTGGTGGCTCAATCTTGGCCATCCATTTCCCTAGAGATTTCCAAAATCTCTATAAATACCCCCTCTTTTCTCTCATTTTAGGGAGATCATGCATTGTAGCCAAACTCTTGCAAAATTTCTCTAGAATTCATACTTAGCCATTTTCATGCTTTCATCTATTTTCATCCATCCTCACATCATTATCTAGCTTGCATATCTTGCCATCCAAGGAGCATACACATCAAAGATCGAAGGGCCAACCAAAGGATCAATTCGACACAAGGTAAGAGATTTCATTTTGTTGTTCTTACTTTGTGTTGATTCCAACTTAGGATAATCTTGAGGTGTAGGTTGTTTTAGTGTTTATTTGCACTCTTTTGTTTGCTGCTCATTTTCTAATGCATATATTCGACCTATTACACCTGCATACTTGGCTAATTCAAATCAATTCCCTACATATGATGTGAGTGTAAGTGGCATCCACTTATGTTTAGGAACTACTCTACCATCCCCTTCCAAGCCCATTATCACTAAGCTTCCTATGGAAGAGGAGGAGGAACCTTTGAATGATCCCATTTAGCCAGGTGTACCTAAAAATCCTGAACCAGTCCAAGTCAAGCAGACTGAACAAGAACCACCATTTCCTCAGAGATTGGAAGTTTCCAAGAAGAGGGAAGAAAAAGAGGATACAACTTTTGACATCTTGGATTAGCTAAAGCATAAATGTGTCTAGATACCTCTATTTCAAGCCATAAAGGATGTTCCAATCTATGACAAGGCAATCAAGGAAGCATGCCTCAAGAAGCTAGGTAGGAAAAAGAAAGACCCAACTATAGTTCATGTGTTGGGATAGTTAGCTAACATCATGCTTGGAAAAGTAACTATTCCCAAGTATAATGACCCAGGTAGTCCTGTGGTAGCAATTGTTATAAATGGAATCCAAGTAAAGAATACTCTGATTGATTTAGGGGTAGTGATAAATGTAATGACCAAGGAAATCCCGCAACAACTAAATGTTGCAAGCATGAGATCTACTCCTACTATCTTGTAGCTTGCTAATAGCTCTATTGTTAAGTTTGATGGTGTAGTGGAGGATCTTGTGGTAGTTTTAGACTCCTAGGAGTACCCAACAAACTTTTTGATTCTTTCTCCTAAAGCTACACTAGGCAGGTATCCCATTATTCTTGGAATGCCATGGTTAGCAACTACATATGCATACATTGGATATCAGTCAGGTGACATGACCATTTATGATGGGAAGAGCACAAAAAATTTTGTTCTTTATCCTTCTGCTTAGTCATATCATGATGAAGATAATCTTGTATGGCCACATGTTGGTGAAGAGGCTAAGAAAGTTCATTATGTGGTGTAGCTTATGATGCTAGGAATAAGATCTTCATGTAGCTCCAAGATGAGGATGAAGCATTGGCTAACATCATTCAAAACCATTATGAAGTGGATGAATCATCATCTTCTCATTTTTCTACTCCAACCAAGACACTTTTGTCTACTCTTCCTGCAACCATTGTTCTTGTAGACATTCTTCCTGCATCCACTTTTCCTGTAGCCATCTTTCCTACAAACAAACTTCCTACAGCAACAGGTATGTCTCATACATTGCTGCCATATGATCTAAAGGTACCATGTGTTAATGAAGTAGTCATGATAGAGTTAACTACACAAGTAAATGTGTTAGAAGGAAAATATCTGAATGTTAATAGTAAACTAAGTGAAGAACAACAATTGTTGTTGGAAAACTTATTAAGGACCCATCAGCATGCATTTGCATGGGATTATCATGATATGTCAGGATTGGACCCTAAATTTTGTACACACATAATTTACATCAGAGATGATTTCACCCTAGTAAGACAACCACAAAGAAGACCTCCCCAATCACTATCCATATATTTGATCAGCTTGTAGTCATCTGAAGATGTATACAAAATCCCAAAGCTCTTTGTTCTAACTATATACCTTAAAACTCTTTTTCCATCTTTCCAATGTGATCCCTTTGGTTTGTCCATGAATCTAGAAATGAGACTCACACCATACATGATATCTAGTCTTGTGGCAGTTAGATACATAAGGTTGTCAACTAATCTTTTGAATAAGGTTGCATCAACACTAGGACTTTTGTCATCCTTGCTAAGTTTTAAACCCAATGCAACAGGTGTAGGAGCTAGATTTACATTTTCCATCTTAAATCTCTTCAACAAATCATTAGCATACTTGTTTTGACATATAAAAATGCCTTGATCATTTTGACTTACCTTTATACCAAGAAAATATCTCATGAGCCCCAAATCAGTCATATCAAATTCTCTTTCCATGGATGTCTTGAATGAGTTAGTTGACATGTTACATGTGAATATCAAATCATCTACATACAAGCACACTATCAAGATTTGTCCTTCATCATTCACTTTGACATACAAAGTTGGTTCATTTCCACACTTGCTAAATCCATTGTTCACAAAATAAGAATCTATCTTGTTGTACCAAGCTCTAGGAGCTTGTTTCAAACCATATAGTTCCTTTTTCAGTTTGTATACTTTATGTTCTTCTCCCAAAACTTCATAACTAGGTGGCTATTTTATATACACTTCTTCTAAAATGTCATTCAAAAATGTTGATTTAACATCCATTTGATAAAATCTCCAATTGTTTTGAGCTGCTATAGATAAGACCATTCTAATGGTATCCAATCTTGCCACAGGTGTGAATGTTTCATTGTAATCTATGCCCGACTATTGTGTGAAGCCTTTAGCTACAAGTCTTACCTTGTGTTTCTCTACTTTTCCTTCAACATTATACTTTGTCTTGTAAATCCACTTAACTCCAATCACATATTTTCCTTTAGGAAGCTCTACTAGATCCCACGTTTGATTATTTTCAATTGATTGAATTTCATCATCCATGGCTGCAATCCAATTGTCATCCTTAATTGCATCTTTAAAATAAATTGGATTAGCTTGTGTTAAAAATGCAAAATTAGAGCATAAATCATCATTTTCAGCCTCTTGTATTTCATCATATATCTTCCTTAGACTTCGTGTCCTCTTTGAAGTGTTTATAGACCTTGATCTTAGTGATGCAAGTGTTAGATCAGAGGACTCACTTTTGTTATTGGGTATCAGTACAAATTTGTTTCACACTTTTAGCCAACTTATCAACACCAGTGAATTTAAGTATTTTTGACTAAAAATTTTTTTGGTCAAACATATGATCTTGTAAGTTTCATTCTATTTAAGTTATATACATCCACAACTTTTCTAACTAAAATTGTTGGCTAAATGCATATTTAGCACCACTTTGAGTCCAATTTATGGAAAAAAATAAAATTATTTGAAAAACTTGATGTTTCAACAACTTCTACTCATGTAAAATATACTTTTCCATAAGTTTGGTTTTCAAAAATGTATATATTTTAATAGTTTAATTATTATTTATATTTTCCTTTTTATTTTTACTAAATGTAGGCTACCAGCATAGAACATTAGGTTGATTACTATGTCAAGGAAAAATAGTAAAACTTATTAAAAAAAAATTGAAAAAAATATGATGCCCTAGATAGAAGAATCTATATCATGATTGTATGTTTTTTTTTCTATTTTAGATAAATAATTAATATGAAAGTTGACGTTGATTGGAAACAACTAAGTTTTAATACGCGAACATTTTAATATTTATTTAAAAATACATATTTATCAAAATTGGAAAAAAAATATATCCATGCCCTAAAGCTTCAAGTTATAAATACACAAAAAAAAATTGAAGGAAGAAAAATAAAATTTACTATATAAAGATTGATGTCTCATGTAACTTCTTTTTTCAGCATTTTATCAGTAACTAAGTTATTATGCTAATTCATAAAAAACTATATTCACATAATTTTTTAATTTTTTCAAAAAAATACAAACATAAAATATACTAAAAAGTAAATATTTTATTAGTTTATATCATTTCAAAATTAAAAACATATATATGAATTTTTAGTGATTCATGTTTAAAAGATAGATTGGTGTTGGTTGTTTCCTTTATAAAAGTGTGACACAACTTTGTACTTTTACCCTATTACTTGCTAGAGTAGTTGGATTTAGAGTGGTAGATGCCCTAGAAGGTGTTGTAGGAACATTTGTTTGTGCAGTAGGATTCACAACTTGAGTTTCATTCTCTTCATTCTCTTGTGGAACATTAGCTGCAACTCTAGTTGTTTTGTCTATGCTACCATCCCATGCTTCTTCTTCAACAAACTCAACATCATGACTTATTATTAGCTTCTTTGTGATAAGGTTGTAAGCTTATATGCCTTGGATTGCTCACTATATCCCACAAATATACACTTTTCTCCTTTATCATCTAGTTTCTTTCTCAACTCTTGAGGTATCAATGAGTATGTTACACATCCAAAGACCCTCAAATGTGCTATGTTATGTTTCCTTTTGCTCCAAGTTGCTTCTAGTATTTTATTTATCAATACCTTTGTTGGACATCTATTTAATATGTATACCAAACATGCAACTGCTTCAAACCAATACTCATTTGGTAGATGTTTTGCTTTTATCATACTTCGTGCCATTTCCATGATTGTTCTATTCTTTCTCTCAGCTACTCCATTTTGTTGAGGAGTGTACCTTGCTGTAAATTGTTTCCTTATGCCATTTTCTTTGCAAAAATTCTGAAAATAATTTGATATGTACTCTCCACCTTGATCGGTTCTCAATTTTTTGATATCGTATCCACTTTCTTTCTCAACTTTTGCTTTGAACTCTTTAAAAACAACAAATGCATCTAATCTGTATTTCAAGAAATAAACCCACACTTTTATGTTGAAATCATCAATAATTGTCAAGAAATAAAGATTTCCACTTATGGATGGTGTTTGCATAGGTCCACAAAGGTCTGAATGCACTGTCTCAAGTGGATGATTTGCTCTATAAGATTCTCCAACTGGAAATGCTTTCCTATGTTGCTTTGCCAATATGCAACTCTCACATGTTGTCTTAAGTGGCTCTATTGGTGGCAGTCCATATACCATTCTTTTCTTGTGCAATAGTTGTAATTATTTGAAATTTAAATGCCCAATCCTTAAATTCCATAGCCAAGATTCATTTTTGTATGAAGCTTTGAAAGCTAACTCAACAACCATTTTCAATCCTTGTGGCTCTAAGAATAGTTCACTTTGGATTCTAAGGAAACATCCTATTTTTTTTCATCTCAACTTTTGCAATTAGCCTATTGCTTGGTTTCTTATCTGAAATCACACATTCACCATTTTCAAAGTATATTCTATATTCTTTTTGCACTAGTTTCCCAATACTTATAATATTGTGTTGCAATCTAGGGACATAGTACACATCAGAAATATGTTTCTCTTCACCTTGCTTAGTTTTTATGTTAATTGACCCTTTGCCCATGACTAAAACTCGTTGATCATTCCCTAATTTTACTTCTGATTTTACTGAATCATCCATTGTTGAAAACATCTCCTTACTCCCACTGATATGAATACTACAACCACTATCTAAGAACCTTACTTCTTTGGAGCTCTCTTGTGCTACATTGCAAGTTATCAATATGGTTTTTTCTTCACTAGTGTTGGGCTAATTTTCATTTGTAAAATGTGCCTTTTTCTTATTCATATCATATAAATCCTTTTTCTACATTCTGATGCAAAACGCCCAAATTTATTGCAATAATGACATTGAATGTTGGATTTATCATACCTTTCTGCTTGATGATGACTATGAGAATGGTTGCTCCCCCTTCCTCTTGTTGGTGTAGAATGGGTATGTGGGCTTGATGTTGGTCTCCTGCTCTCAAATTGTGTATTTTCTCTTCCTCCTCTTGGTGTAAAACGTCCTCTGCCTCTTATGTAATTTGTTCTTCCTCTTGTTCTACCACTCTCCTTATTGAGTCTTGAATGCATTTTCCAATGATGATGTCCCCAATTGACTTAATCTTTGCTCATGTACTAAGAGTGATCCCATTAATTCATCTACTGATAGCTAAGTAAGGTCTTTGGCCTCCAGAATAGCTATTACAACTAGATCAAACTTTGTCGATAAGCTTCTAAGTATTTTCTCTACAACTTTTTGATCTTCAATGGTGTCTCCATAGGATATCATCTGATTTACTATTTCCATTGCATGAGTGAAGAATGAATCTATTGAATCTATATCCTTCATTTGCAGATTTTCAAAATCCCTTCTAAGAATTTGTAATTTTTCTATTCTCACCTTGTATATGCCTTGGTAAGCTATTTGAAAACTTTTCCATGCCTATTTTGATCTTGTGATAGTTGAAAATTTTGGAAAGATTGATTCCTCCATTGCCTGTTGAATGATAAACAATGCTTTAGCATCCTTTTTCTTATTTTCCTTCAACAAATCCTTCTCAGCTTGTGACAAAGCCTGATAAGCTTGCTAGTTTTCTGGTTCAGAGAACCCATTTTCAACCAAGTCCCAAAAATCCTAGGAGCAAAACAAGGTTTTCATTTTTATGCTCCAATAGTCATATTTTTTTCCATTAAAGATTGGAATATGTGGTTGTGCAATACTTCTACTTGTTCCTGTCATAATTTTTCAAAATAAAATTTCAAATCTCTTCAATCTTGCAAACCCTTGGTTTATGGGTGATGGCTGCAACCTTAAATATGTTTGGCAGATTTATCTATAGCCTTCTTGGAAATGAGCTTTCATACCTTGTATCAAGTCCTCAAAAAAATTCACATTCCCATCCCAAACATACCCTTTGTTGACTCTAGACAAGTTGTTTTACAAGCTTCAATGTTGGTTGCTTCTGCAAAACACTTCTCCAATAGCTACAAGTTACGTCCTAAGAAATTGTATCAACCCTTCAAAGAGATTGTGAAATTATTTCCACCCTTTATTCCTGAGCATGCACTTGCACAATGGAACTGATTCTTTACAGCTTGTTAAAATCTTGGACGGCTCTGATACCACTTTGCTGGAAAAAATTGAGAGACAAACAAAATGCCAAGAAAAAGAGTGGAATGTAACACAACAAATAGCATAGAACATAAAATATTAAAATAGAACTTATATTTATATTAATTTATGTTAGTCCAAAATAGAGTTGCTAGTGCTCTCATACAGTCATGCCCTTTTTCACTCAAAAAAATAGAGTATATTGTCTTTTTCCTTTTTACAAAACTAAAAACATTTCTAGCAACGGGAGAAGCTTCTCGAATACACTTCAAAAACAAAAGTATCTAGAAACATCAAAGAAGAGAGTAGAAGATAGGAGGTAGAATTAAATGCGGTAGATGGAGTAGATATGTTGCGGTGGCAGGGGAGATTAAAAGAGTTGAAATAGAAGCCATGTCACCAACAATGAGGCCATTCTAAGTTGACGACATGTTCTTTGGAATGTTATATATGATTCTACTATCTTATATTAATTATTTTCCATGTTGCATTGGATCCACATTCTACAACATCCAGGTCTCCACTTAGACTGAAGATACTCTATGGAACCAAATTAAGATTCATTAAGAGAAGGACTTTATGAGATTGTTCATACCAAAATTTATATGTAACAATTAATTTGAGTACAATAGGACCCTTAAAGAGTTTATGAATGTGACCATCAAAGGGGTGTTGAATACCAAGGATAATGATTAGGTTACCATGTTTTCCCTTCAACTGGCAAGTATGGAATTTCAATAATAAGAATTGAATGTTGTAAATATTATGTCTTGGTTTGTTTAATTTGGTTGTGCACAAGGAAGAAACTTAGGCTATATTATAAGTTGTACTGATGTTGAACAACATAATCAATTATCTTTTGAATGACTTCCTCTATCCAAAAACTAGAGATCTAGAGTCACTTCCTCTGTTATGTCACTACCCTGTGAAGGTAAATCCTATTCCTCTTCTATTGTAGAAAAATAAGTTTATATTTTTTTATGGCAACATAGTGAGCCTATAAATAGCTAAAATGGCAATTGAATTATACCTATGTCCGTCAATTGTCAGATTCATGTTGATCAACAATGAGGGCAGCCACAGAAACCAAAATGCACACATAACTCCTCCATTACATGCCTCTCTTCTGCAAAACTTGTAGTAAATGTGTTTTTTTCATTTCCTTGCCATTTACAAAGACCAAATCCTAAATGAAAATAGACTAGTGTGAGTTGTCGTATTTAAGGGCAGTTACTGTGAAAATTCTATTGTAGTTACTGATTATTAATCTCCTATCCAAATAGATTATTTGACTGCAAAAATTTAATTCACAACAAATATTGAAAAATAACACAACTGCAACTTCACAAATAAAACCACAGGAAAAACATGCAAAATAATGAACATGATATTTTTGGACAAATTGTCCCTGGAAAAACCCCAAAGGGAAAACCAATACTATAGATGAGGAATTTTATTAAGCTTCAGCAAATCAAGAGATACATAAATTGCTTGCCTCTTATTGGTAGAGCTCCGACCATATTCTTCTCTGAAAATTCTTCCCTCAATTTCTCCTGCTAAAATTCCATAGCCACTATCCCCAATTCTATCACTACATCCTTGCTACTACTACAAAGCTATTTGCTATCACTGCAAATTTATTTGCTATCACTACAAATACTTCTCTAGTGTGTGTTCTCTAAATGCCCATTGATCCCCTTTTATACTATTCTCATTGAAAAACCAATGGCCATGATTTAATCTCAATCAATGGCTAAGATTAATTAGACTCTAACAAACCTTATCTAATTGGTTTCTAGAAGTCTCTAAAGGAATCAATTAATTAATTACATAATTATCTAGAAAACTAACTCCTTTCTAGAAGTCACCAGAAAAATCAAATAATTAATTAAATATTTCTTGGGAATGGAGACACCTGTCCAAGCTACTAAAATTAACACTCCCTCTTAGCGAGGAAGGTGTTCTACATGACACCCAACTTATCTCTGAAGAAGATGAATTTTTCCTTCCCTAATGCCTTAGTTAAAATGTTTGCTACATGTTGATCTGTAGGTATATACTGTAGTTGAACAATCACCCATTGTAAACAATCCCTGATGAAGTGATATTTGATGTTTATATGCTTAGACCTATCATGAAACATCAAATTCTCAGTCAATTTGATGCAAATATGATTGTCATAGTGTATCACCGTAGTCTCAACTCTCTGATCAAACAAGACTACCAACAATTTCTGGAGCCATATCGCCTCACACATCGCCATGCTAGCTGCTATGTATTCTACCTTTGTAGAACTCAAAGCCATGGACTTCTACTTCCTATTGTACCAAGAGACAACTCCTAATCCCAAGCTAAAGCAACACCCTAAAGTGCTTTTCTTGTAGATATTGTACTGCTTGCCCAATCTGCGTCAGTATACCCTATCAACCTGATACCATCACCTTGAGCATATATGATCCCATACTCGATTGTACCATGCAAATACCGCAACACATGCTTAGCCGTTGTCCAATGCACTCTCTTCGGCTCCACCATGAACTGACTAAGAGAGTTTACTGCAAAGGATATATATGGCATGGTGTTGACCAAATACATGAGAGATCCAATCAACTTCCTGTATAAGGTGGGGTCTACATCCTTCTCCCTAGATGAGTCTACCTTCTTCCAATTCATGATCATAGGAGTAGACATGGCTCTGCAATCCTCCATCTTGAATCTCCTCAAGATTTTGATGTAGTATTTCGCTTGTCCAAGGAAAATCTCTCTATCTGTCTGCCATACCTCCATGTCTAGAAAGTAGTGCATAAGCCCCAAATCCTTCATCTTGAACTCTACTGCAAGGTCCCTCTTGCAATCCTCTATGAGCCCCAGTGAACTTGTTAAAAAAAGTCATCCACATATAGAACAAGAATGAGAACCTCACCCTCAACCACAAAGTAGTAGAGGTTAGCATCCACTTCACTCTTCACAAAGCCCATTCCCTACAAGTATCTATCAATGTGCTCATACCACACCCTGGGAGCCTGCTTGAGTCCATACAATGGTCTTTTCAATTTGCACACGTGGGTTCCACTGCTGTGTGCTACAAATCCCTCTAGTTGTTCTATGTATACCTCCTCTTTCAATTCACCATTAAGAAACACCATCTTGACATCCATCTGATGGATCTGCCATCCCATATGTGCTGCAAGTGAGATCACAACTCATATAGAAGTATACCTAGCCACTAGAGCGAATGTCTCCTCATAGTCAATTCCCTTCTTCTAAGAGAACCCCTTGGCCATGAACCTTGCCTTGTATTTTTCGATGCTACCATTTGCACCATGTTTGATCTTATAGATCCAACATGATCCAACCACTATCCTATCTGTTGTTCTAGGCACAACCTCTCACACATCATTCTACACTATTGAGGTATATTCCTCTTGACCATCACATCTTGCCACAACTACTACTATGCAGCCTCCTGATAGTTGGAAGGCTCAATATCTACCAACTAACTAACCAATGCCATATAGTCATTATACATGGATAGTTGTCTCTGAGCTATCTACTACTCATCCTAAGAGCTCCCACAAACTCATGAGTATCCCTATGTGTCTGTTGGTTCCCGCTACCAACTATAGAGGATGAAGTATCAACCCCCATTTCTTCTTGATGCATCTCTTGGATCTGTTGCATCTGTTGCTCCAAACTCTTCGAACTCTCAGCACCTGAGCTTGTGCTTGTACTAGTAACTATACTTGAGCTTCACTACCCCTAATCTAATTGAACGATCCTTGGAGCTTCTGCTGGCTACTCTCACTGATCATCTACTGGAAAATCTCTAGACTTCCTACATGCCTTGTCCTCCATGAACTTGACATCACACCTAACTATAAACCTTATGGTCCCTAAAATAAATATCTAATATGCCTTTGAGGTTTCACTATACCCCACAAAGTACCCTCTCTCTGTAATACGCCAAACTCCCAAATATCTTGAAGTGGCTAACATCTGGCTTCTTCCCTTAGAATGCCTCCTCTGGTGTCATCTTGCCCAATACCTTATGTGGAAACCTATTTAGTATGTAAATAGTCATACTACATGCCTTTTCCCATAAGTAACGTGCCATATCTTGGTCATGCAGCATAGCCATTTCCGCCTCCGATATAGACCGATTCTTTCTCTCAACAACCCCATTCTGTTGCGGGTTGTAAGGAACAATCCCCTCTCTCTTGACTCCTTCCCTAGTACAAAACTCTTGGAACTCTTTCCCTTTGTACTCACCTCCATTGTCTGACCAAAGAACCTTTTATCTTCTTGCCTGTCACATTCTCCACAAGAGCTTTGAACTCTTGGAAGTGACTGAAAACCTCATCCTTGGTCTTCAAGAAGTATATATAAGTCTTCCTAGAGAAATCATCAATAAAAGTAACAAAGTACTCATATCTTTTGAGAGACTTCATCAACATTAGTCCACATATGTCTAAATGTACTAGATCAAGAACACCCTTAGATCTGGTGTCACTCATTGGAAAAGTTGCTTTTGCAAACTTCCCCAATACACATCCCTTACACACAACATCATGCTATGTGCTCACCTCTAGAATACTTGTCACTAGATCTCATGAAGCAATTTAAGTGCTCCATGATGTATATGGCCCATCCTCCTATGCCATAGCTTTACTTGATCTCTAGAATTATTGTTTCTCATCAGTGTCTTATGAGTATCAAATTGCAACCTATAAAGCCAACTGCTCCTAACTCCAATAGCTATGGGTGATTTCCAATTCTTATGCTTGATTAACACACTCACCCCTCTAAAGAGTACATTGTAACCTTTATCCTAAAAGATGGATACGGAAATCAAATTCATACCCAAGCCTGGTGCATGCAACACATCGTGAATGGGAATCCACTTGCCATTCTCCCTCTGAAATAGAACAGTCCCTTTCCCAACTGGATTGAATTTGGACATATTCCCCATAGAAATATGTATTTTGATGCCCTCCTCCTTATAACTGGAGAAGCACTCTCTAACTCCTGTCATATGAAATGATGCCCCACTATCTATGTACCAAACACCCTGTGATGTTGAGCTAACCATACAAGCTATGAGAGTGAACTCATCCTCCATTCTACTAGAGAGATCATCTGCACTTGCTAAAGCTATTGTCTGCTTCTTGCCTTTCTTCTCATTCTTCTTCCTTTGTGGGAAATTGCTGACATAGTGGCAAAACTCGTGGCAGCCATAGCAGTTGATCTTAGACAAGTCCTTCTTTACACCTTGAGGATTTGATCCTTTGTTAGACCCCTTCTTTGCTTTCCCTTTTCCTGCTAGGGTAACATTTTCCTGTTCTGCCTCACTTTTCTGACTCTTGTTGCTAGTTCCACTAACAAGATTTAGTCTAAGCTCCTCCTGAGTGAAATCACTCCAGATTCGATCCCAACTCAGTAAGGTGTCTCACCCATTAATAACTTGAACAAAGACATCCCACTACTTAGTAAACCCATTTAGGGCTACTCGTACTAGCTCGTCCTCATCTGTTTTATCTCCAACAACTGCCAACTCATCTTTGACAAGTCTGAGTCTAGTGAGGTATCTTGTCACATCTTCTCCCTTGTTCATCTAAGTATTCCTCAACTTTTCTCTGAGAATCAACTTTCAGTTGGTGGTAGCATTCTGGTACAGATTTATAATGACATCCCACATCTTCTTCACTATATCTAACTCGGTGACATGCAGAACAATATGGTCCTTGACATCATCTAGAATCAGCCTCCTCGCCTTGGCATCTTCCTTCTTATATGCTGAGAGCTATGTTGGATCTGTAGGTATAGGTACAACACTGGTCACATATTCCTTCATACCATTCTCTTCCAGCAATAAAGAAACTCTAGCTTTCAAGACACCAAAATTTGAGGCTCCATCCAATCTTTCATTATCTCTTAAACCTGTTGAGGCCATCTCAAAAGATAAAAGCAAAATAATAAAAATAATCTGAAGAGGTAGAACTAGGTTTTTATAAACCCTCAATTTTTCTTTCATGTGCCTGCGTTGAGCTTTTACTGCCCTCAGATCAGCTCTCATACCATGTGAAAATTCTATTGCAGTTACTGATTATTAATCTCCTATCTAAATAGATTATTTGATTGCAAAAATTTAATTCACAACAAATATTGAAAAATAACACAACTGCAACTTTACAAATAAAACCACAGGAAAAACATGCAAAATAATGAATACGATATTTTTGGACAAATTATCCCTGGAAAAACCCCAAAGGGAAAACCAGTACTGCAGATGAGGAATTTTATCAAGCTTAAGCAAATCAAGAGATATATAAACTGCTTGCCTCTTACTGGCAGAGCTCCGACCATAAACTTCTCTGAAAATTCTCCGCTCAATTTCTCTTGCTGAAATTCCATAGCCGCTATCCCCAATGCTATCACTACATCCTTGCTACTACTGCAAAGCTATTTGCTATCACTGCAAATTTATTTGCTATCATTGCAAATACTTTTCAAGTGTGTGTTCCCCAAATTCTCATTGATCCTCTTTTATACTATTCTCATTGAAAAACCAATGGCCATGATTTAATCTCAATCAATGGCTAAGATTAATTAGACTCTAACAAACCTTATCTAATTGGTTTCTAGAAGTCTCTAAAGGAATCAATTAATTAATTACATAATTATCTGGACAACTAACTCCTTTCTAGAAGTCTCTAGAAAAATCAAATAATTAATTAAATATTTATTGGGAATGGAGACACATGTCCAAGCTACTAAAATTAACAGTTACATCATTTTCCCATCTTTTAAAAGAAAGTGAACCTTGCGACAAAGGGAAGAGGATCCAGAAAATACCACAACTTCACTGAGAGAGGGCATATTGGCTGAGAAACACCATTTTGCTCCAGCCACTCACAACCTCCAATCTGTCTGTTGGAATATGTTTTGGAAAGGTAACGAGATGACGGTAAATGGATAGGTAAGGTGGTGATGCTAGAAGCCATGAGGCTTAGACTCCACAACCTTTGCTACCATTCTCCCTGCGCAAAAATGGGGGCTTTGGAATGGGGTATGGACATCCAACAAAGCATAAAAGGTAAAGGAATTTTGTCAGATGTAGTTGCAACTGCCCAAAATGTGGAAGCTTAAACAAGGCATGTGAAGTGTTTGACAAGATGCTTCAAACACATGTCATCTCGTGTTGTATAATATGAATTTGTTGAAAAGGCTTTAGAAATTTCCAAGCAAAAAATGCAGTTGTCAGGTTTAAAACCAAATTCTACAACCTTTACTAGCATCTTCCTTGCCCATGCCAAAATGAGAGATTTGGAATAGGGCATGGACATCCATGATATTATGGTCACAACTGCCCTAATAGACATGCATGTAAAAAAGTGGAAGCATTAACAAGACACATTTTGACTGAAAACCTGAAAAAGAATTCATCTCATGGACTGCAAAGTGGAAGCATTAATAAGGCATGTGAACTGTTTGACAAAAAACTTGAAAAAAATGTCACCTCATGGACGACAATGATTGCAGGATATGTACAAAATGGATTTATTGGAAAGGCTTTAGAAACTTTCAAGCAAATGCAGTTGGTAGGTCTAAAGCCAAATTCCACAACCTTCGCTAGTATCCTCCCCACCTGTGCTAAAATGGGAGCTTTGTAACAGGTTATGGACATCCATCATTTAGCATCATGGAAAAGAAAAATACAACTTCCTGCTTCCAAGTTCCCCTTACTACTCCATAACAGGCATTTAAAAACAAGCCACTGTAGAGAATGCGATGATGCCTAACGAAGAGTACAAATCAGAGAAATGGAATTTGTGTATTTTAATAAACAAAACTCTTTCTATCCAAAAAAACAAAATGGGGAACACACATCAGGGAAAAAAAATTCCCATCTAGCTAATGAACAGAACTGTTCTTACCCAAGACTGAGGTACAAAGATTAAATTGGTACATGACATAAGAACTCCCGGTCCAAATCTAGTGTGAAAACATGGCATAAGCTCTTTCAGTTGGATGAGTTCCATCCCAGAACACGTGTGCTTGTGTTGGTGCAAAACACGGTTTGTGGTTTAGTTTTTCCATAACTCACTTCAGCGTAAATATGGACCTCCACAACAACACATAATTAAATGCCTAAAATGGAGTTTTCTTCTGTTGTGTTGTCTGCCAATGGCGCATAAGAGGAATTAAATCCTTACGACAAAAGTTATTTTGATTCTCTACAAAACTAAACATTGCCATAAACTACTAGGCAGGTAGAAACATCTGTATGAAATAGCTAGTCAGACCAATTTTCTCCAGAGAACATTAAAAGTATTTCACATCGCATGCTATATATTCACTGTACTTCTCTTCCACACATATACGACACCACAAATAATTGTACATGCTCCTGAAAAATGCATCATCAACCCTCCCATTTTCAGTTTTCTCTTGGCATGTTCGATGCTTAGGCATCTTTCTTTTTTAGCTTTGTTTTTGGCTTTACCATTAGCTTTTTTAAGCTCTGTTTTTTCTTTTCTTTTCATGGAGCCTGTTCGCTCCTAAGCATGGAGAGGTAATTTCATATTTAAGGTAGGAAATTTCATGGATCCCATTAAGGGAATTCGTTTTACTAATGTTAGGAATTTTCTCTTGTTTATTAATTTTTTAAAATGGAGAACAAATTAAAATTCCAAATACAAGGAATGTTACACAATCAAATAAAATTAAATACAATCAATTACATACAAGGCTCTTAATCCTTTAGTGCTCAAAGGGTTATGATTAATCAAATTAAGGTTACCATAATTTTAATTAAGTTATATTATCATTAATATATAATCATATATAGATAGTTTTAAGTTAGCTTAGCTTTCACCCTATACATAAGTAGGGTGTATATAGGAGATAGTGGCTAGTTTATGATGATCATATTGTGAATTGTGTTTTTTTTAAAGACTTCTAGAAGTTTCACTACTCGAAGTGGAATTTTATTCTCAATTATTATCAAGTAGTTGCAACATATTTACTAATTTGTACTATTCTCTTGTGAAATTTATTCAATTACAAAAAGTTTGAAAGCATGATCTTGGTATATGTAAGGTAAGAAGAAAGACAATTTAAAAAAAAATGAGGTTAGATTATGAAGGTGTCTCTCAATTTGATGATTTTTAATTAATTTTGGAAACTGTTAAATCAAGTAAATATTAAATCTACTATATTGCATATTTGAGTTTACTTAAAGTAGATTTGGAGTTTTTATGAAATTAGGGTTTATATCAAATTCACTTCTAAGATTGCAAATTAGAAATTATTTTCATAATTTCTAAAGACATGATCAATGACACATTGAAGCCACTTAAGTTCAGATTCAAGGTCATTTGGATTAAAATTTTATTATGGAATTAGGGTTTCCACTAGTTTCCCTTATGTTGTAAATCAACAAATTTCTTATGAAATTTTCTTGACATGTGAGATCTAACTATTGGCAAGTAAACATATAAATATTAGACTATTTATATTTGTTTTGTGTAAGTTATTACAATATTATTTGAGTACACCATGTTGAGGGCTTACACAAGAGGCAAAGGAAGGAAGTAGGTTACTCTGAGGATGTATTTCAATAGTGATGATCTAATAATTGAGGAGAAGGATTCCAAAGATGTGGAATCTCTTAAAGATGAGATTTTATGATATAAATACCATCAACATGGATGGTATAATGGAATAAAACAACTAGGTGAAAGATAAAATCACTAGTTATCTAGAGAAGTGATGACTTATATTAGGGGTGAAAGATAAAATCACTAGTTATAAAGAAGTGATGACTTATATTAGGGGTGCAATATCCTAATTATAAATATTTATCCCAATAACATGTCAACCAAATGAAGAAAATGATGTTTCATGCAATCAAGGTGGATCATTTAGGGAAAAAACTAAATCTCATTGTTGACACTCATATCGGATCTTGGAACTTGCTACCAACAATGGATATGTGAATTTTTTATGGCAAGAATCAACTAACTTGGATCAATTTGATGGATAATTTTTTTATGCACATGAAGTTCCAAGTGTGAAAATTTGATAATGGCTTCCTTGTATTTAGAACCTAATAAATTCATTTGGTACTAAAGTCTTTGTGTGCAAAGGATGAAAAATATTCTCACTATCACATCGTTGATTTTATAGAGGAGTTATAACCAAATTATAGAAATAGTGTGTTAGAAACCTACTTTCGTGAATTAGCTAAAGTATGATAATTAGAATTTTCGAAGGAACATATTCAATAATTCCATAATATATCCTGATGACTAGAGATAATTATAGAGGAGAACTTGAGTGACTTATTTCTTTGTGGGCTTTTAAGTAGGGGAGAGGGGCCCATAGTGGAGTGGGGTTCAATAGTGGGGATAGAAGTAGGCCTTAGTAGGCCCCATAGTGGAACACCTTAATATCCAATTGTAAAACAATTTTTATCCATAAAGTACATAAACTGAAAAATCATGTGATGGCACATCAGCACACCAATAAAACATGACTTAGTGCACCATTATCAGTCTCACTTTTTTTGGGCCATTTTGGATACCTCAACAGAAACCATGTTGATGTGGCATCATATTTGATGATATGGTCCTAAAATGAAATATAGAAGCATGTGAGTTGCCAAATAAATGGTAGTACAAAATTGGGAGTGATTTAAAATTTCCACATAAGATTTTGAGAAACGTGAAGTTAGGGTGCTCCACAATAGGCCCCTCTCCCCTATCACATCAAGCATGAGATATGGTTTTTAAGACCTACTATATGGCTTTTATTTTCGAAGGATCTTATGGAGGATGACAAAGATGAAACCTCAAGATGCATGGAGATTTGTTAAAGTATATGTCAATTTACTCATGGTAATATAAGTTTTATAAGAGAAGTTCTATTTTGCTTTCAAGAATAATTTCCGATATAGATTTTCTATAAAAGTTGAGATATTTTCACTCTGCAATTTGTAGTGTCGGTGACCTTTCATCTATTCCTTAAGACATTTGCACTGCAAAATTCTGCTAAGAGAACCCAAAGTCTTATACCATACATTTCTAGAAAAAATATTCAAGTACATTACCGTCATTTGTTACTAGCCTCTACTGTAACTCTTAAATTCATGTCTAATTAACGAAGTCTGAAGAAAAAGATTTGAGCTGACTCTTTGGCTGAGTCTGAAAAATCCCTATTAGCTGGTGCAAGATTTCAAGTTTGTTTAGGACACCTAGTTGACATAGCTGACTCACCAACGAACTTGCATTATGTTCTGCGGTCTATGTGTGGTAACATAGTGAAAACTTATTCGTTGAAACGGGAAATTGTACTAAACAAAGGTGACTTTCATCCTCCCAAACTTGTTTTTTTGCTGGATAATTTCAGATTTCTAATTGTGGGAGAATGTAATCTCTGTAGCAGTTAATTATATGCAAAGAATTCTCTCTGTACCATTCAAAAGACTGAGGATAGTGGAAAGCATTAGCCATCTCAAGATTCCTGAAGAAGACAATGAGATCAATAATTACCAGCTGAAGGGCTTGTAAGAGGAACTAATGGTCCTCTATGACGTGATGTATAAAGTAACAGGAGAATATTATTGATCTTCTCAACAAAGATTAAAGATCCACCTCCACTTAAATACTCAGTTTTCTTTGAAGAACCACCACCGAAAAGTGAGAGCTACTCCCAATATACCCTGCTTGATGATTTTTATGGCATTAAAAACAGATGATACTATTTCTTTCCTCTTTATTAGTTCTGCTGGGAACTATAGCGAAGCCTTCAATCGGTAAATAGTGATTAAACTTCGCTCCAACAGCCAATGACTATTCAGTTTTTCCCCAATTCTTTATGTGCTTCTTAATCTCGGATGTAAATATGCTCGGAAGTTAACTGCTCTGATATTTGTCTGCCTGTTATTGGTTTCAATTTACAGCTGCAGACTGCTTGCAGGTGCGTTGCAGCTATCAACGCAAGAGAGCACACGAGCATAGAGGATGCTCCTGCAAATTGTTAGTGTTTGAAAAAGGTGGCAATTAGGGTTTTAGCTATGTCTTCCATGTTTGCAATGTTCACATACAAGGGGAGGCTATGGGAATTATTTCTCTTCAAAGGAGCTAAAAGCTGGATATCTGATTTTGCAGCTTCTTAGGGCTTGTGGGGTGGTTGCAGATGGGCAACATGCAAAGATATGGCAATGGCACGTGTAGAGGCTAATTGCTGGGGGGTTGTTTATGCTTTCACATTTTGAATTCATGCATACCAAGGAAATTTCATTTCAATCTTGAACCCGTGATTTGACATTTCATTCTTTGAATGGTCAGTGTTTGGGTTTTCCACTGTTTGCTCGAAGGTAAGCATCCACCCATGCCTCTTTCCTACCATTGGTATTCTCAGTGGGCTGTGTTTTGATAGTTTTTCTATAGAACATTTTACCAGAGAACTAGTATTAATTAGAGGAATATAATGGGCATTTCGTAAACCTTTAGCACAAATAGCAATTTTACTTGTTTAAGGATGCAAAGAAACATTTACTTTTCAGGAAGTCGGTTCATTCTCTTCTGATCCTCTAGTGATATCTAATGAATCGATGGTAAATGAACTGCAGGTGGAGGGCTATCCTATATCCTCCCAACTACCCCTACCCTCCAAGGATTTTCACTAGGGGTGGAGAAACTGTAATAGGATTTTTAGGTTGCTCTGTGTAGCTATTCAATTTCTATAGTTTTTATTAGTTTATTGTGATTTCAATGCTCTTGATTCTAGAATTATTGGGTTTCTTGTACATGGATTTTTCAAGGGTTTTAGAGTATGTGTAACTTTCCTCCATTATTTGTTAGACACAACACCTTTTTCAGAAATTGTGGACAACTTTGTTTTTGAGAGAAAGAGATGCTCAGACATGCAGCCTTCAATTCTGGGAATAAATAGCTGAATGTTCTGTCTAGAAAAAGTTCAACATGGTCGCTGCCTTCATGTTTACACATGAAATAGAGGTACTTGTCACTTGTTTTTAAATTTTTATGAGTAAATTCAATTGAACTTTGTTCTAAGTTTGAGATTAAATTATTACAAATTTCTCATTATCGAATTGTTAAGTAGTATAGAAGAGGAGGTTAGCTCATTCAGTTCTACATTATTAAATTGTCTTACATCACTGTTTTTGCATTCCCCTAGTTTATTTTAACCTGACATGAACGATTAGGGTTTTGGTTATAGTATTTTAGGTTTCTATATAACTGTAAATGGCCAGTTTTAGGTTTATTTAAGTTATTTGATTAGTTGAATACCCAAAGAAATAAATAAATATCAGGTGCTTGATTTATGCGTTTTACATTGTTTTACAATGTTCATTTCTTTATATGTTTTTTTCAGTCAATAATTTCTTGCTTCAGATCTTATAAATCCATGGTTGCTTAATGGTTGGCGTTTGGTTTTTCAGGTCTGCAAGATTGTTATGGCGATGTATACCAATCAACATTTCTTGCCTATTTTACCAATTTGCTAACCCCATATTTAACCTTGAACAGTCCTATAGTGATTGCAGGACTAGATGCATATTGGATGGGAATATGGGAATGGTCCCACATTCAAGAAAGGTTTGTATTAAAATAAGGTCTCTATCACTGCATTCTGCAGTTCTCGAGTTTTCCATTTTAATGCTAATGCTTAATTTCTAAATTTGATTGTCTATGTTTGTCATTTGCCTAAAGGCTAAACATTGGTGGACTCACTTGGTATAGGTGAAAGCTTTAGCTAACTTTGTGTATTCTTTTAATGTTAATGATCAATTGACAATTTTCTTGCAAGGTTATTTTCTACTGCAGCCAAAGCCTAACACGACTAAACATTTGCATCTATTAAATTTAATGGTGAGAAGGGTTTGTGGAAATAGCGCTTTAAGTAATTTTCTTTCGTAGTACATAGACATACAGCCTCTGATTTTTCCAAAATTGTTCTTCTAATACCCGCCTACAAGTTTGGCTGTAAACATGAGTCACTCACCAGGGGAAGGGGAAGTTCTATTATATCATGTTGCAAAATACTTGAAGGTTAATGAAGAGGAAGTATTAAATATGATATATTTGGTCAGAGATGGGGAAGAAAGAAAACTTATCCACGGAACCCACAGAGTACAGAGATGGGCTTCCTCCCCTCTTAGAGACTATCTTTTGAATTTCTCTATTAGCATTGTTTTTTAGGAGACTTAGGGAACAAATGAAATGGGTCAGTTTTCCATTGAGCTCTACTGAAAATATGTTGCAATTATGGGCCTCAACAAACTGTTATGTTTACTGGTTATATATAAGATATAAAGGCCTTGCCAAACTAATTGAAACTTTTCTCAGTATTAAAGTATTAGCAATGGAGCTTAGAGTTCTTGTAATCCTTGCCTTTCGACGACTGTTCTCTCATTGCATCATTGTGTATAGAAGTGCTTGTTTTAAAATATATTTTCATTAGTTCATGCATACTTTTCTTGCCATAATAACTGTTCTGGCTGTCAGTTACTAGGTAATAAATACAATTTTAGAGTATTATAGAAGCATATGGGGAGGATATGCATTGCTTCTTACTCTTCAGGACATGGCAGTTTTCTATTTTGCTCTACTGAGTATATGGAGCTCAACAAACTGTTATGTTTAGTGGTTATGTATAAGATATAAAGGCCTTATCAAACTAATTGAAACTTTTTCTCTGTATTAAAGCATTAGCAATGGAGCTTAGAGTTCTTGTATCCCTTGCCTTTTGACGGCTAGTTTCTCACTGCACTATTGTGTACATAAATTCTTGTTTTAAAATATATTTTCATTTGTTCATGCATACTCTTCTTTCCATAATAATTGTTCTAGTTGTCAGTTAATAGGTAATTAATGCAATTACAGAGTATTATATAAGCATATGGGTGCAATATGCGTTGCTTCTCTCTTCAGGACATGGCAGGTTTTAATTGGATACTCAAGGTTCTCATATGTTGTCATAGTTTTACACCTACAAGTCATATATCATTGCTATGGCTGATAATTTTTCAACATTATTATTTTCATAGTCAAAAGGCCGATGCTCTCCGATTACTGTTAAAACTTAAAATCTTGAAGGTTCAATCCTTACAAGATGTGCTAGACTAGGCTGCAAGCATATATTAGGAAGTACTATTAAGAAAACCTATAAATTAAAACCCCAACAATGCGCATGAAGCTCACTGGTGTTTCATAGTTCTCTGTTGAGAGCTTTAGTTCAAATGGTTCTATTGAGTTATGACCATAGTTGCATTGGTATTAGAATGAATATTCAAGTGAAGCTTTCACATCATAAATGCTTCTAATCAAGTTATGATTTGTGTTGAAGGATATCAATATTTTTTAAGAACTGCCATACTGGCATTGAGTGCTTATCACAAGTTTGCACTAATGATCGACACAAAGCAGAATACAGTTGACCTATTTCAAATCAAGTTGGTAGATAAGGCTTTTTTATGATCATCTCCAAGAGTAAATGATGTTTTTTATATTCCTCATATTTCGTCAATAATCTAGTTGTGTGTTTCACTTTGATAATGAGGTTACACAACCTAGGCAGTGCAACCCTGTAATTTTTGGTTTGTGTCTAAGCCTTTCTCTTTCATTTTATTGACAAAAAATGACAATCTTCTTGATTTGAATTTGTAAACCGTCACAATCGAGTTGTGATTATTACTTACAGATTCGTGGTAGATGGTGTGCCTATCAGAGTGTTTAGAATAAATTCATTGTAGCCTACCATGATTTCCAAGCACATAATTTATTCAACGGGAGATATCAGATATGAGAAATATGTGATATGTGTTTCTGAAAGAAAAAAAATTACAGTGGGTGAAAAACACTACATGATTTATGACTATTGCAATGACAGACAAAGATATACAGTCCCTCCATGCAAGTTTGAATGGATACCAGCTACTGTTGATGCTGTGAAAGCAATATCTTCACACGCAGTGAAAAGTACAGTCAAATCATCTTCATTTAGCAGAAAAAACAGAATTTTTTAGAATGAAATAAAACACAAATAGTGTAAAACACCCAATTCTGTTTATCATTCTCTTTTTGGTTTTTAAAACATTGTGGCCTCAAGTCTTGTTATGAATTTTATGTGTTACCTTTTGAAACTTAGACAGATTGAGATTTTCCCAAATCAATGAAATAAACATGCATGTCTGCCAGAGCAGTTGCAACAACATCATCTAATAGTAAATTCTAAAACTTTTGTGTTCCATTTGAAGACATTGCTCTTAAGGAATTCTGTGAAACAATT
>VDFB02324847.1:83568-129127 GCA_007258455.2 Sequoia sempervirens
TTACAAATGAAGATGCAACTACTCCAAATCACAATGCTAATGAATGCTGATTAAGTCAGCATTGTAAACTAACATGAGAGCTAAAAACTAATGTAATACAAATCATCAACAAGAGAACCTAGAAGTGATGGCTGTCAGCAAACAAATATTCGATTCTCCTTATACAAGATGGATTTGCCTTCAATGTTGCAGCGCCCTTCCTCATAGACGCCTACCTCATTGTAGTTGAATAGGGAGGCCTACCTCAAGTTGTCTGAATTTATTGAAAGTTGAATTTGAAACTGCTGGGTACACTTTAGAAGATAGAAAAGTAGTATTTCTAATGACAAATACATTCACTGATATGCAGATCTGAATTTATTTGTAAAAATCTGAACTATTTGGCCCTATACTTGATTTGAATGGCTTGTAAATGACTGGTACAACAGCTTTATGGCTGCTGTAGACCTCCATAAAGCAATTTTTTTTATCCTCCTACTAATGATGTATGCATTTCTGACCCTAGGACTGATCCTCCGACTTGTATGGCAACCCAAAATCCTGTTTCAAACTTGTACTACAATAAAATTGGTACGACTTGTATGAGCATGTTGTTTGAATATCTGATTATGCCACATGCAGATTTATTTTGTGGAAAGGATTTAACATTAGATACATGCCTTGTAATGACCCTACTCAAATCTGATTGAAAACTTCTAAAATTTGGCCTTGGAAATTTCATCAAACACTTTGCATACAAGGGTCATATGACTGATATAACATTTCAGCCAATTGACATTATGACAAACAATTGGCATACATCTTTATATCAACTTTAAATGCTGAATACAACAATAGATAATTCCCAACAGCTGATATATCATTGAAAATGCAATCCTCCTACAACGATGATAATGCAAGTGCCAAGACTCTTGGCTTACAACTCATATTGCCATTGCAATACTAAATCTGATATGCAACATAATCTTCTACAGCTGCAACACTATCAATTCTATCTGACTTCAATGTTCATCTACATCAAACAAGTTCTTGGCTTACAAATGAAGATGCAACTACTCCAAATCACAATGCTAATGAATGCTGATTAAGTCAGCATTGTAAACTAACATGAGAGCTAAAAACTAATGTAATACAAATCATCAACAAGAGAACCTAGAAGTGATGGCTGTCAGCAAACAAATATTCGATTCTCCTTATACAAGATGGATTTGCCTTCAATGTTGCAGCGCCCTTCCTCATAGACGCCTAACAATGCCTTATGAATTTTCTTTGATTTTATTTCACCGCCTAGCTGCAAAATCGCCCCTGTTTATATCAGACCTCTGGGTAAATTTTATAAGGCCACAAATCTCCTTCGAATGCATGTCATTACTTTACTAAAGCCTTTGATATGAAGTGCTGAAGATTCCTTGTCAATTCGATGCTGAATATGAGGGGAATAAGCAAAATCGTGGCACAATATGCAAACTAATATTGACTGAAATAATGCATCAAAATTCTGGAATTCGCCCCTGTTCTTGGAAAGATTGCTGATATAAATTAATTGGCAGTCTTTCAGCACTCCACAAAGCTTCAAGAATGATTGTCTTGGAGCCAAGAGTTGAGCGCCCTGCTTAGAAGAATAAACCACTGCAAGATGGGACCCTCATAATCAAAGTCGTGGCCTTCCAAATGGCTGGTATGATGAATGTAATTAATATATCAGAGTTGATAAATGCAGATTGAACCTTGAATAGAAAACTTGATGAAATCGAACTCTTGAATAATGAAGTCCTGATCCACAAATGCCTCCAATTGAACTCCAAGTCATATCATGCAAGACTTTAGCATCAAAAATGCAAACTAATGAAGTCTGAAGTAAATGTCAGAATTCTAGAATATCTGATATAATAATCTGAATTAACATGATACAAATCGACCATCAAAGGAATGAAGAAAACATCAAAATGTCTCCAAATTTCACCAATAGATTTCTTCAAATCGATACAACTAAAATTTGGCCAAAGGCCATAAAATTTTGCTTTGAAGTACAAGTAGAAAGTCTGAAGCAACTTCCTCAACTTTGCAATAATTCAAGTGATATTTCACACCCTCAAAATTGCTTACCAATTGAGAGTTTTCATTCTCAATGGCCAAAGACAACTGCAGAAACCCTAGGCTCCACAACCATCAAACATCAACATCAACAACAACAAATCTGGATGATAGACAATGAGTCCTCAATGCCTATTTATTCTTTTTCCTCAATAGGTCGGCCTCCTTCTAGAACTTTCCCAAGTCACCTTCTAGAAGAAATTTTATTATTTTATTATTTTAATATTGCACTTTATAATAATATAAAATATAACCCAACTCCTAAAGTGCAATATAATATTATAACATAAAATAAGGTTTCCAAAATTAGAAACATCCATGGTGATAATAGGAAAACCTTCATATGACCAAGAAATAAGCCAACCAATCAACTGGGTATCTGCCAAACGACCCTCTGATCAAGCCCCCATTAGCCTACGAGGATCAAAAATAGGCTAATTCCTCTAAACTCCATTGCTCACGAAAAAGGGGACATTACATGCCTCACTCTCATTTTCATCATATATCTATACCTGCAAATGAGCTTGAAGAAAGACATATCACTGTAAAGGTTCTGCTTAGAGAATGTTTAAAAAGTTAGAAACTGGATTTAAGTTCAATGTGTATTTTTAAGCTCTTTAGTTTGGTTGTTCACATATTTCTAGTTTCTATTTTTGTAATTGTGACTTTTTCCCATTTGAGAACCCTCTCTCTATTCCCACAGATTTGCATGATGATAAATATTTCTTTTCTGTCCACCCTAGTGGATTTCGAATAACTATTGCTAGAGTAAGTGGTTTTTATCTCACTGATTTGAAGGAATTTTATAGTTCATATGGAGGCTCAAAGTGCAAAGGTCACTTGAGACTAATAACTCATTTAAGAATTTCTAAATGACCTGCATAGTTGTTTTTGTTTCAACATTTTGAAATGTTCTAAGATTCTAAATGCATTGTTTCTCTTAAAAATCAATAACAAACATTATGGCCACAGAGCAAGAAGAAAACAGCTTTTCTACCCACAACTCTGCACAGAAAATTGACAATGGTATGTAAATTTTTCCCATTCATTTCTATTCACATTTCACTAAATTATCTTGTGAGCTTTGGCTTATATAATCACAGTTCTCAACTGTGTACTTGTTGCTTGCAAATTTGTATATTATAGATAGTCAGTGCTTTATCAGATACAGAGATTTAGTTGCTCATGTATTTGCGGAGTATTTAAACGTTCCCCCATATGATATCAACTATTTTTTTTTTTTTTGCAAATTCAGTTCACTTTCTAATAATATTATTTTTGCTTTTGTTTTAGCTTGCTCTTGTTCCAGTCATCTTCTTCCACCATATGCATCCCTCCTCTACAAGAAATTGGTTTTATGACAGTCAGCGTTAGAGGAGCTATTCTTCAATAGGCTATGTGCAGCAATTATTGCTTAGCTAATATGTAACATTACTTATGGATTTTGACATCTAACCTTGTAACATTCCTCTGTAAATATTCAGCTATAGACATTTATGTGCAGTATAGATTTTCCATGTTTATAAATAAAATGTCATTGTGTTATGTGACTTATTTATGTTAATTTCATTCTACAATTATTAATTCTTTGATTGCCATGAATGCTCATCTTAAGGCCACTACAATCTGTTCGCTATTCCCTCTACTACCATCTATTTGTTATTCCCTCTAAGAAATTACAATGCTTATTTCTGAGTCACCAGCATCTGTTTGTCATGATGTCTAAGGAAGAAGAGTCAGTGATTAGATCTCAGGTCACCAAAATCTGTTTGTCATGATAACTAAGGAAGAAGAGCCAGTGATGAGATCTCAAGCCTTAGCGGTATTGAACTAGATGTTTTAAACATTGTTTTATTTATGAATACCTGGAGACTAGTTGATTGCATACTCAAATTAGTAATACTTAATGGAGAAGAATATCAACAGATGCCCATCTATACAGATAGATTGATAATGGTCATCCTTTGAGCCAAGTCTTACTTTAACAAGTGTCTTTGTATTTTATGTTCATATGTGGACATCATTTTTGCAAGTGTTTTTGTATTCGTTCTTGTGTGCAGGTATCAAGGATGCATTACACTTGGAGTCAAAAAATTGAGTTTGCGTAAGGAATACAATTCAAATTGAAACTCCTCCGCAAACCATGACATGATTTAATTGACCTTGGGGCATCTTACAATGAGACAATGACACAATGTAATGATCCTACAAAAGCGTAGCTCCTGCCAAAGACTGGCAAAACAATTTTGGTAATGATCCAGTAAATGAATCATATGCAGGTGTTTTGGTCTCTAGTTTTACTATAACATGAATTTGATTATCAAAGCTAATTTGATTGAAAGACAAAAAGTGTAACAGCTTGACACTTTCTGACTTTTAACTGCAAAGAGGAGTTTTATGTCCTAACTACTTGCTGACAGAAGTTCCATTCAGTGCTGAGATTGAAAAGGTGTACATTACACATGATAAATTGTTCTCTCTATACTAAGCAACTAATTTGATCCCCTGATTAAACAGGATTATCAAACCTGTAGTTAACTAGAAGGTGCCTCTCTTGGGAGCTTGGAAGTTGAATGTTGATGGGTTGCTAAAATCAACCTAGGAGTAGCTGGAGGAGGCTATGTGATTAGGAATTGGGAAGGCAACCAGTTTTAGACTCTTTTAGTTTTTGCCTCTATAATTGCCATAAACACCACCAGCATAGTGGAAATGATGACCTTATCTCAATCTGCAAAAATTCATTAATAGAAAAGACTTTATTGTTTAAGGTGATCTCAAAATTCTCATTGATGCTTTATATAAGTATATATGAGAAGCCTGGAGAGGGAATTCATCTTTACAAGAGGCCTTAAGGGCAGTAAATAACTTGGACAATGTATAGATTTGGCATGTCAAGTTTAGAGGCAATAATGTGGCAGATTCAGCAGCCTAGATGGGGTTGTGTTTAGTAACAAATGAGGAAGCTCGGGTGTTGTAACTATGCCATTATCACCCCTTTAAGGACATCCTTGATCTTATAGTTAAGGATTGTTGAGTGCAACAAAAAAGTTGTTAGCTTGGAAAATTAAGAAGTTGAAGATTACCTAATATTTCATAGGAAGCATTGTATTGCTTATCTCCTAGCATAGGCTTACAACATTAGCCTTTAATTGGTTGTAGCATGTGTAAGCCCCTTAGAGTTGCATGGGAAATGACTACTTTCTACAGTCAAATTTTGAGAAAGTTCACCTTTATTCTATCCTCATCTTGCTCTTCACATTTTGGATCCATTCTTCTGCAGTGCTTAGATGTGCTTTGAGATTGAAAAGGATCCATGTGCAAGGTCAGGGTAGAGTCGTGGCTCTGGAAGGATCATGCAACATTTAATCTGGATGTTCTTTGCTTTTCCTTCCACCTACCAGGCATGACCTAGGTGGATTCATCGTTGATTTTTAAGACATGAAAAAATGCTTCACTATTTGTGGTTCCATCAGCAGATTGAAATACAAATAATATTTTGAATCTCCCACTGCTGATATTTTTGATAAATAGTTTTGTACATGTTCCTTTGGTCTGGTCCATTCATATCTTTATTTGTATAGCCCTGAAGGAAGAAAAAAATTCATTTCAATCCAATAACACAGACTTTGATCCCTACCCAAAGCCAACTATATTATACCCAAGTGACTGTGCAGAATCCAAATGCATAGCTGGTTAAACTTAATATGTATTGTGCGGAAGTAGCCTCATCTTTGTATGGTAATTGATTCGTGCAGTATATTGTGTTACTGTTATTTATTCCTTAAGGAATGATAGGATGAAATTGAAATGAATTGTAATTGTTGTGGCACATTGTTACTGAGATCTACCTCTCAAGTCCATGGGAGTCTACCTGGCACAATTTTCCAAGTTACATTTTTGGTTGTCTTTGAATATAAATCTTGCTTTGGCAGGTTGAAAGAACTGGGGTGGGGTTTGATGGTTCCCAATTAGTAACTGTCAACTGGAAATAATAAAGTTTTGATTCCAAATTCAGTTGCAGACACATCAAAGCATAGACACTAATTGAACATCCACTATCAGCGAGGATTATGTTTAATGTATTTCCTTGTTGAATTTAATTTTGCACTACTTTTTCTAGGGAAATATTTCGGCCTAGTACCTAAAGTAGTTTTCTGCCAGTTTGTAGATCAAGGGGCCAACTGTTTTACCAATTAATAATTTTGTAAAATGGCTCAAAGAGATTTAACCCTATGTAATTCAATAAAGACAGTGCATGCACAAAATTGTATACACAAAACATAAAAGCATACTAAAAAATTCTAACCTGTTTTGAAAATGCTTAATAAAGTTTCAAGTAAACGCAATTGACATGTGTAAAGCCAAAATCAAGAACCTTTGACAGCATCGTCCCTTCTCGTGCCAAAATGGCAGCTTTAAGACAGGGTATGGAGATCCATCAAAACATAATAGAAGGGAGATTCTTATCAGATATAACAGTTGAAAATGCTATGGTAGACATATATTCACAATGTGGAAATATAGACAAGGTCCACGAATTGGAAACAAGGAATGCATAGGAAACATAAACTATGAAATACAATGACATGTAGCATAAACAAGTAACAGTTTAAACTCCAATAGTTTGTGAAAAAGCTTTAATGAACATTGTTTTTTTATCAGATTACTTTTTCGAAATACACATACAACAATGCAAAAAGGGTATCTGGTAATTGCTTCTTAACTAAAGTTCAAAATTTATTGACATATTTATGCACCTCAAGTTCTTCATGAAGATCAAGTAGAACATAAGTTTTGTTGTTTAAACAGTGATAAAAGCTACCGACCCTTCTGAGAGTGCTATTTGAAGTAAATAATGCAAGGTTCAACAGTAGAAGGCGGTTAGCCCTTAACAATTTGAACAATACAATTGTTCACAGCCAATGTGAACTTGCCATGGATTTGGAATCTACGCAATAAGAAAACTGCTAGTGAAATGTCTGCTTTGTATTGTTCATATTCTATTTCTACAATTTCTAGAAAATGTTGTTGAAGCAGCTTTCCTTGTAGACAACAATTGATGTTGCCCTCTTGGCTATATAATGTGCAGAGCAAATAGTGGCGGTGTGAGGGCTGTGTGGCTTTATTAAAGTGTGTGCAGTAGGCAGAACCCACATCAATGGGTGGGTCAGATAACAATGTGCAATAACAGTTGCTGCAACAAATTTCATAGGGTGGCATGTGGACATTTTTTGCCTTCAATGTCCCAATAACCTGCAAGTGAAATGAAGGTGTTATGTATTGTGCAAAGCGATAGAACAATTCGATGTATTGTGTAATACAAGTGTGAAAGTAGAATAATAAAATTTGTGTGCTTGCCTGGACATTGGATTTTGCTAGTGTCTACAAATGGGCTTTTGTACATTGGTTGAGTTCTTTGACAAAGGTGGACTGTGTTGTGTGTATGAAATTTGTACCCTTAGAACCAGCTCATACAACATTTTTGAAAAGGACCAGTGGCATGTCTGTTGTGGAAAACATCTGTTGCAAAGCTGCACACATTTCAGTGTTGCTGTTTAGGATAACAACCTACCAGAAAAAGGTTATTAGTGCATAGTGAAAGTATGTTAACTAAGTAAGAATAAGAAAGTAAAATGTGGATGAGTGCAGAAATGTACAGTAGCCATGTCTTTCTGCATATCACCATCCTAGACATGGACTTCAAGCTGGCTTTTGTTGATATGGTAACTTGTGGCAATTGCACCAAATGAGCCAACTGAGTAACTGCAATCAGCTTCTATGATTTGAGATATTGTTAAGTCAAGAGTTAATTTTTGCTCCTTGCAAACAAGAGGCACAGTTTCTATGGAACTATTAGCAGTTAAGACTATGCAGCAGTCTGCATCACCTCTTTCATATTGTGTTTAGTTTTTTATTGAGAAGTTGCTAATTCCAATGCTGGAGCCAACTGTGATACGTGGCAGGAATGTGTCTATTAGATTGTTGCTAATGTTCATTGTTATTGTCATTTGTCCATTGCAGTCCACAAGGTCCACATGGACAATTTTTTTTTTTTTTGCGCATTAGGGCTTTTGTTTGTTGCAAGTCCATATATGACAAGAACATCGCCTTCAAATATAGATCCATTTTGTTGTGTGTAAAGGTCCAATATTGTGGTGGTTTGCCTAGATGTTGGGGACAAGCTTCAAATGCATTGAAAGCATGTTTTCGTATCATTAAAAAGAAATCAGACATTATATGTCTAAAAGAAACCCACTTGAAAACATTGGCAACAGACAATCCACTACCAAACTACAATTGCTTTGTAACATACCATGTGCATGGTATAATGACTTGTGTTAGAAAAAACATACACATGTTGAACACAATACCTTTAACACTTGAAACTGTTGAAGCAATGTTGCTTTCATTTATACTTAATGGACAAACACATTTCATTTGTAATGTTTATGCCAAACCAACAACACACTTACAAATATCATAACAATTATCAATAACGCAATGACAATTGTTCCTAGCCATGGCATCATATATATTACAGGTGACTTCAACATTGACATTTCCACATATACAAAAACCGTCCATATGTTTAAACAAAACATGCAAATACTCAACTTGCACTTGTTATTTGAACAAGTGGACCATTTGTCAAATACCATTATTGATCACATTTGGACAAACAACAATGCACACACAGCTAAAACTCAAAGGCTAGAAGCATATTGGACTGATCATGACATTCTTCAGCGTAGTTCCTACCAAAGACTTGCAGAATAGTTTTGGTAATGATCCAGTAAATGAATCATATGCATATGTTTTGGTCTCTAGTTTTACTATAACATGAATTCGATTATCAGAGCTGATTTGATTGAAAGACAAAAAGTGTAACAGCTTGACACTTTCTGACTTTTAACTGCGAAGAGGAGTTTTATTTCCTAACTACTTGCTAACAGAAGTTCCATTCAGTGCTGAGATTAAAAAGGGGTACATTACACATGATAAATTGTTCTCTCTATACTAAGCAACTAATTTGATCCCCCGATTAAATAGGATTATCAAACCTGTAGTTAACTAGAAGGTGCCTCTCTTGGGAGCTTGGAAGTTGAATGTTGATGGGTTGCTAAAATCAACCTAGAAGTAGCTGGAGGAGGCTATGTGATTACGAATTGGGAAGGCAACCAGTTTTAGACTCTTTTAGTTTTTGCCTCTATAATTGCCATAAACACCACCAGCATAGTGGAAATGATGACCTTATCTCAATTTGCAAAAAATCATTGATAGAAAAGACTTTATTGTGTAAGGTGATTTCAAAATTATCATTGATGCTTTATATAAGTAGATATGAGAAGCCTGGAGAGGGAATTCATCTTTACAGGAGGCCTTAAGGGCAGCAAATAACTTGGACAATGAATAGATTTGGCATGTCAAGTTTAGAGGCAATAATGTGGCAGATTCAGCAGCCTAGATGGGGTTGTGTTTAGTAACAAACGAGGAAGTTCAGGTGTTGTAAATATGTCATTATCACCCCTTTAAGGACATCCTTGATCTTATAGTTAAGGATTGTTGAGTGCAACAAAAAAGTTGTTAGCTTGGAAAATTAAGAAGTTGAAGATTACCTAATATTTCACAGGAAGCATTGTATTGCTTATCTCCTAGAATAGGCTTACAACATTAGCCTTTAATTGGTTGTAGCATGTGTAAGCCCCTTAGAGTTGCATGGGGAATGACTACTTTCTACAGTTAAATTTTGAGAAAGTTCACCTTTATTCTATCCTCATCTTGCTCTTCACATTTTGGATCCATTCTTCTGCAGTGCTTAGATGTGCTTTGAGATTGAAAAGGATCCATGTGCAAGATCGGGGTAGAGTCGTGGCTCTGGAAGGATCATACAACATTTAATCTGGATGTTCTTTGCTTTTCCTTCCACCTACCAGGCATGACCTAGGTGGATTCATCCTTGATTTTTAAGACGTGAAAAAATGCTTCACTATGTGGTTCGATCAGCAGATTGAAATACAAAAAATATTTTGAATCTCCCACCGCTGATATTTTTGATAAATAGTTTTGTACCTGTTCATCATTGGGATTCCCTTCCAGAAATTGATTTTCATCTATGATTATGAACAAGCTGCAAGTTTTTTAGCCGAGATTTTCATACACAGTATTTGGGCGACTTCTGATTGGCACTACAGATGGCTGGCGCAGCTAGCAACGCAAGAGAGCGCATGATTTTAGAGGCGCTGGAAAAACAGGGTCTCAGGGTGCTAGGTTCTACAGCTGGCTGCGTGGAATTCTGCAAAGCAATGCACGTGCCTCATCTATAATGCCACATTTTGCATACATGCCTAACAATGGAGTTGCGGGACTCTCAAATTCACACAGCATTTGGTTCTGAAGCTACCCATTAGGGATTTTTTAAAAAATTCTTTCGCCTATCAATTGCAGATGCTTGAGTAGGTAAGATCTGTATAGACATCACTGGGGCTATGGTCCATTTTTCTCTGATTTTTTAATTTGAATATGTAGTCTACATTTTCTGTGGCTTTTTAAAAATGTAGAAAAAAATATTCACATTCCTGAAAATGTCGTGACAAGGTTTTAGGGCAAACCTGAATAGAGTTGTCGTTTCATAGTTTTGATTTTGAAATCTAGTGATTAGGTTTTGCAGCTTCAGTGCTTTTCATGGTGGTTTTGTGGGTTGCACCTATTATTTTTGGGTGTTCTCGGTGAAGATAACGTGTCACATGTCATCCAAGAGTCAATTCCAACATGGTTGTTCTCAATAAATAGCAGCTTATAACACATTATTTTGGTTGGTTACCGTTGAATGGTAAACCAGCTTTCATCTAATGGTAAACTAATTGTGGTGCATCTATGGCCCAGATTTTTAAATATCACAATGAATAGGGCTTCTAAGATTCCGAGGCGAGAGTTTGGTTTTCTCCTCGCTTTGCATTGTTTATGGCTACGAGTTTTAGAGGTATTGTATTGTGCTTATGTTCTTTGTTTGTTACTCTAGTGTCTATTTGAGTTTTCTCCAGTATATATTTGTTGAAGATCCTTAATTTATTTGCATACACATAATATTTTGTATCTTACTTTGAAATTTAAAAAACTAGCTCTTCTATCCTTGTTATTCTTCTGATTGTACCATTGCAAATCACCTGTAAACAACTATCAACAATAGCAAGAAAAATTGAAAACATCAACCATGGAACTTACATGGCATTGGCTGTTTTTTCTAAAAGACAAATTTCTACAGATAAATCGCAACATAAGTGATAATATGTATAAGGGCACTAAAACTAGGAGCCAATCAGGCTTATAAACTTGAAATTTATAAAGATTAAGCCATGAAATTATGTGAGGCATGCAACATGGATGAGTAGCCATAATCCAGTGAGCAATAATTTTACTAAAGGCATGCACATTTAGAAGATAACCAACTTGGAGCAGTGAAGTTAAAAACGATCAAGCCTTGAAACTATGCAAGGCATTCAATACAGATGGACAGTTATGATCCAATAAGCAGTAATGTCATAAGGGCACTGCTAGATTTAGGAGACAATTGAACTTGATGCAGGGAAGAAAATTCTAAGTCATGAAGTTATGCAGGACAAGCAACACAGATGGGCAGCTATCATCCACCTTTTAATGTATGATTGAATGAAGATATCAACCTTAAAACAACCACATGAGCTCGATGCTTAAGGTTACTTTTCTCTTAAAACTTTGGGGATGGTGTATATGGTAACAACTCACCTCTTTTTAGTACAGCCATATGTGAGGGAGAAACTAGTTTGCGTCCTAAGCATTGTAAATCCATACATAAATAGAAACAAGGCATTAATTGATTTAAGTGGACATAATAGCATAATTGAAGACAAAGGGACCAACAGGAACTCCTATTTTTGTCACAAAGTGCCAATTAGCCTCAGGTTTATTGGGTTCAGCGTATGACCCGTAATGTGTTTGACGAAATGACTCAAAGGAATGTGAGTTCATGGAATGCAATGATTGCATGCTATGTTCAGAATGGCCACACTGAGCAGGCCATGTAGTTGTTTTTTCAGATGTTACCTCCTCTTTGCTTCGCACACAGAGCTCGTCCGGCGACCAAGGAGAAATGCAAGATGGGGAACAATATTATGAGAGGGATTGTTGACAAGAGGATGGCTATGGCTACAACCGCAAAATTAAAAGTCTAATGATGGGACTTTATATTGTGTGTTTGGTGGTGTTAATTATAGTCTTTGTCTTTGCAATCTTATTTTGGAGGCGTAAACAACCATCACAATCTTTGATATTAATTTAAAAAGAAATCTGTAAGGGATATTGTAGGGTTTCATAGTGCCTTACATTCTAATGCATAGCATAACATTTCATTATTTGTATGAATGTTTCAGCACCCAAGGTACTGCTTTGAACTCTTTGCTTATTGTTTTTGAGTATTTATGCACCTATGTTCTTTTTGACATGGATGGGAATCAAGTTCCATCAGAGCTAGTAACTACAGTTGGAGAGGCATTTGAAGAGACTATAGAGGAGCTGCTTATTTTTCTTTGCAGAAATTCCACTATATCTCTCACTTATTTGATTTATACTTGATTTTTTAACTCACTATTTTTTATTCTTAGACAAAAAAAGTACGAGATGAATTGTGTTTGCAACAGCCAATGAGTGCAAGTTGTTAATGCTATGTGTTCAAGAGATTGTGATTAGTATTCTATTATGGTATTTACTGGTCAATCCTTATTTTTCTCTCTAATAAATCTAATATTTATTTACAATTTGGGGTTTTAAATTGAAACATTAGGTTTGATGCAAGGAAGTTTCTCCAAAGCATTCAAAACAAGCGTATTGTGTTTGTGGGTGATTCTATTGGAAGGAACCAGTGGGAATCCATGGTTTGCATGTTGGCTGAACGATTTCTGATAAGACTTGGATATATGAAGTGAATGGGAATCCCAACTCAAAGCACATGGGATATTTTTCTTTCTAATTTAAAGATTATAACTGCACTGTAGAGTATTACAGAGCACCATTTTTGGTTTACCAGGGGTTGATGCGTTTTTTATGACACAACAAACATTCTAGAATAAAGTGTCAAAGATGCTCTATCCCCTCTTGAAAAACTACCTTGTATGCTAAGATTGCAAGAAATATCATACGACAATTCCAATGTTTCAGTTAGGTGTGGATAAGCTCTATGGTTGATGTGATTTGTCGGGGGCACAATAGGGATTTACTTCTGGTAGGTTACTTAGAAAAGCAAAGACACGAATACAGTATCATTTTGAAATTTTCTGACTTTAGATAAAAAAAGTGAAAAAGGAGTAAGGGTTTAGAAATCCTATGCTATTCATACAAAATCAAGAGACAGAAAGGATTGAGTGAAACTAAATAAACAATACTTTGTTTCGCCATGCTAAACGACAACTACACAAAGCAAGTGCAATCTTCTGGGATTTGTGCTTAAAATTTCTTTACCACAAACAATAACATCAATAGAACAACATTATTCAAAGTAAACGTTGAAGCATCCACAATAAAGCTCAGTCTAACTTTACACATTGAATGAAAAGCATCCACTCAAAGAAAGTATGAGCTAAGTTTCACTAATCTTTGTTATCAATCTATCATTCCCTTAACATACATTCAAATGAAATTCTAACTCAAATCTATTGTACGAGGAAGAGAAATATGCAACCATGCAACCATTTGACAATGAAAGGATTCAAAGCATCTCATGCATTATGAACGTTATTATCAAGATAGTCTTTTGCAACAATCTCATAAAACTCTCTCTCTTATTCTCTACAATCTCTTCTAATGATTCCAATCTCTAATCCTTGATGAATTCTCTAATCTCTAAATTGATTCTTGATAAAATGAGAGAGAGGGGGGGTTTATATAGAGTTTTTTTAGTACAATGAATGGCCAAGATCAAAATGAGATTAACGGTCGAGATTCAAAATAACTAAACCCTAATTAGGGTTTCCTAAACAACATTTAGTTAACTATAGAGAACTTCATGCACTGGGAGTTGCATGCTTATCCACTCGCAAAGCACTACATTCGGTGAACCTGGACACGATCATGCTGACTTCTTCCATGGTGATGTCTGGCAACACATTGACTTTGTATTCCAACAAATCTAGAGTTTCTACACATTCTGCAAAGGTGATCGTCCATTTTGATTCATGCAGCAAGAAAGTATCTCTGACGGTCAAGAAGCTGAATACTTTGGTCAAATTTTCCTTCATGATTGGTCCAGAAGTGGTGGAGAAAATTCTTTGAAAATTTTCTTTTAAATTTTCTGGCTGCAAGTGTTTCTTTCGAACAATATCTCTGTCAAGCATATCTGCAGCCATTTGGTAAATCTTACTGTGAATCTCCTTTGCCTGCTCTTCAATTTTGGCGCCATCTTGCTTTACCCTTTCCAGGACTTCTCCTTGTGAGATCAGTGCATAGTACTAACTGCTAAAATCATATGCAACTCCAACTTCAATAATCTTTTCATCAATCAACCTCTACTTTGGAATACCCTTTATCTCTCAAAGACATGGGATAATTTTACTCTTAATGTCTTGGAGACCATCCCATGCTTCAGCCAAGTCTGTAACTCATGATAGCAGAAAGGAAGTTTTCTCGTACACATATGCCAACTTTTCTGCGAATTTCATCGCATCCTCTTTCTTTTCGGCCATCCATTCTTTAGTTTCTCTGGCTGTAGTCAACTCTTCAAAAATTTTGACCAGTTCCTATGAAGAGTTTAGAACTAGAGGTACCGATTGGTCACCTTGATTGAGTGGCCTAGTTAAATGTTGGATATATTCTTTCAGACACTCAATCTCTCTTTTATAGTCCTTCTTTGCCACTTCTTTATCTAGCCTAAATTTGATGGTGGCAACAGAATTATCTAGGTCCTCAACTTCTTATGCTTTCGTTGTTGGACCCATATCAATAGTTCTGATGGCATATTCATTCGAGGAAATCTCATCTTGGAATTTATCAACTATAGGCACTGCAATTTGCACTGTGCGATTACCAGCCTCATCTCTTTGTAAGGCAAAAAATTTCTTGGCTGGCTTTCTTGTGGCAGTCTGCTCTAGCCTAGCCAAGAATTCTATAGTATCATCCTCTTCTGATGCTTCTACTGGCGCCTTTATCTTTAGTCTCTCTTTTAGCCAATCCAGGATGGTTGACTTTTCAATTTCATCTTCCTGCTGATCTTGGACGTCCTACATATCCTGAATCTCTTACACAGATGGGTCTTCCTAGATTCCCTTGAGGGCGGAAATCATTCCCTCTTCAAATTTTCCATCCATGATGTCCATGTCATTGTCTGATTCTAGAATCTTTATGCCTATAAGAGAAGGATGATCATCTTCTAATTGCATTGGCTCCATATCTCCAACTAGCGAAGGAATTCTAACTTGCTCCCAAGACTCTTCCTCCATGATCAATATTTCATCTATATTTATGGATGTAGCCGAATGAAGGGGCTTGGATTTATGCTTCTTTTGAGTAGGTCCTTCATCTACTGCTTTCTTCTTGTTCTGCTTTGCAAAGCCATCAATTTCTTTTCTCTTTCAAGTTGGTAGCATCCATTGGTTCACCTCAATGAGATGCACTGACATTTGAGGAACAAGACTCTGTATCACCCATCAATTCATATGTGAATTGTACATTCCTTCACCGTAAAACTTGTACTTACTGGTCTATCCACCATTGGGAATATTTGAATACAAGCCTCCTGAACATTGTCAGGTCACCAAGCTCAAGCTCATACCATCTATAGGAGGAAGTGGCTCCCTTTCATCAAAGCCCAGTTGCACATATACTCCATCATCATCCAACTAATCAGGTACTTGGAAGATTTATGTTGTCCTTGTCATATTCAGTGGCAATCTTGACCACAGTCTTTTTCTCACATCATATTCATCAGCTGCATTGGCCCGAAAATTTTCTAAGTCTATTTTATTTCTGTATTTCTCTCCGTCCACAATTCTAATGTGATGGAGTGGATCAAAGTCACTTTTGGGCTTGTAGGATATGAATGGGTATCTTTGCATCTCTAATCGAGCACTTTCTGCTGCTTGTGCCGATGGACATGATTCTTCCATATTGCCGATGAAGAGTGAAAAAGTGACAGCTGCTTTCTGCTTTGGCCTTTGGATATTCTGATATGTCTCCAATTGCCTTAGAACTTCCAACAAAACCATTTTGTTGGTAGGATAAATGGGCAGTTTGTATGGGTGACTTTTGAATCCTTGAATCCTGATGTAAGTAAATTTGGGAAACTAGATGAACCAAGATCCATATCTGCCAATCAGACTTTTGGCCTCATGGGTGAGCCTCTAATGTGTTCTGCCTTGGAGAATTCGATTAATATACATAAGAAAGGCATCATGCGCAATCTGAAGTGTGTCTTCTCCTTCAACTGCAACTGTGGATAGCAATCATAAGCCTTGAACTCTCCCTCACCATTGCCGAATACACCTTTGCAAATCAAGCCAGTATATTTATAAGTCCTTGCAAGTAGATATATGACATAAGAACTCATATGGAAGGTCTTGGTTCTCTCTAGGTTGACTGACTGCTCGTGGAGACTATCACTGATCATTCTAGACCAGTTGAGCATTTTAACCCCAGAAGTTGTTTCATCAATGAAATAATACATCCAAGTTTCAAAAGGCGCACCCTAAGGATTTCCTACCATTCTATTCAGCAATAAGTCAATATCTCTGTATTCTTCTTTAAAATCAGTTCTGGTCAACTTTTTCAGCATCTTTTTGGTAGTAGGTTTGGGCTTCAACAACCAGGACTTATTTATATTTGATGCACAAAGATCTTGCTGATCTTGGTAAAGTTTACGTGCATCATCTTTGGTTCGATAAGATGTCTGGTGGTAAGCTAGAATTCTAAATGTCTCTTGTATGGCTGGCTCAGTCAAATATGCCAGTACTCTTCCATCAGGTGCCTCTATCTATCTTTCATGTGCATTATAATGTAATGCACACTCTACCATGAGCTCTAGACACTCTTTTGCTAGCGGAAATCTAGTTGCATGGACAATACCGTTGCACATTATCCTTCTTGCAATTGGCATAGGTAAAAATTCATCACTTCCATACATTCTTTTCTTAAAATCATCAAAGTCAACATGGCCAAGGTTGGTGTCCACAATGTTCTCCCATTTGGATTTGATTTTGGACTGTGGCTGTGAACCCTTATTGGCGAACTTCATTTTTATTCTCTTGAAAATAAATATGCAAGAAGATACAAAGAGAATATTAAAATTAAAATTAAATCACTTGAAAAATATTCCAGCTAATTGACAAATCAAACTTTGTGAAAAAATTATACTAGAAATGAAAGAATTAACGAAGTTTTTCGTGCCAGAATGAAGTAAAGAAAATAAATCTGCCTAGCTCTTCTAGAAAAAAATGAAATGGTCAAGATCACGGTGTTGGCTGGTATGAATTTGCTTCCTTCACTTTGCTTCAAACTTTCTCAACTTTCTTTCCTTAGCCAAAATTTCTTCTCACAACTTCTCTTTCGAAAATTGAATGATTGCAAAATGAGAAGCAAATTCAATCATAAAGATGAGAAGTTTGACCTATTTAGCAAAATTCAATTGTTTCCATTAAATCAAGTTCGAACTTGGCTTGCACTTAGCTTCCGAATGGAAAATTTTATCTTCAGCATCAATCCATGGGAAAGTTTCCAAGTCAAGTGCCACTTTAGTGAAGTCCCTTTTGTATTTTTCCAATTTTGAGTCTTAGAGAAAAATTCAAATTTTATCTCTTTGGGTGCTGAAAAATAAAAATAAAAATAATAAAAATAATTATTTTCATGTGTCATTTTTCAACCCGTTTATTTTAATTATTTTAATTATGGCCTTTTATTTTTATCTAAGGAAAATTTGATTTTCATTTAAATTTTTCTTGCCTTTGCCTTAGGAAAATTTTCTTTTCTTCCATTTTATGTCACCATAATTTTCATGACTCCTTATGTCTCTGGCGAATTTTCTCATTTTCTAAGCATATCAATGGAAAAATTTCTTTATTTTCTCTAAGTATGGAAAATTTATCAGGGTGCCAAGCATATCATTTAATATTTCAATGTCCAAGCTTAGGAAAAGTTTTGATTTATTTTTACTTCCTCTTGGTATGGTGGACTTGCTAGTCATTCTTTCCATTTTTCCAAGGCATAGGGCAGACTTTCCTTAGTGTTGAGCCATTTACTTGTTGAGGGTCAGACTTTAGTCATTGTCAAGCCATCTTCATATGGCAGACTTGCCTTAACCTCTTGCCGTGTCTTGTCTTCTATGGCAGACTTTACTTTCACTTGTGCCAACTTCTTTATGGTGGACTTTACCTTGGCTTGTGACATCCTCTTTGGAGCAGACTTCACATTTGCTCATTCCATCTCTTTTATGGTGGGCGGACTTGTCTAGAAGTCAAGCCATTATCTCTTGTGAGCTGGATGAACTTGGCACTTCTCCATGCCATAGCAAGGCAGACTTGTCTTCATGTCATGCCATTTCACATTGCTTTGTTGGGCAGACTTCCTTTGACTTGTATTGGATTACCTTTTATGTTGCTGGGAGGATTTTCCATGAGTCCATGCCATTGTCTTTTCTTCCAAAGGCGAACTTGGCTAAAGCTTTTTCCATTAATCTTGCTCTCCATTCTCCCTGTTGGTCAAACTTTCAGCCTCCCTTCCATGCCTCTATGAACTCATATCTCAATACCTAGGCGATTTTTATCATAATTTTCATACTTTTCACAGATTTTTCCATATTTCTCAATAATTTTATGTGATTTTTGATTGATTTTTTCTAGATTTTGATTGATTTTCAAATTTTCATCATGGATTTCATGAATTTTTTTCCAGATTTTAAATTGATTTTCTATGATTTCCCTTGGTTTTTTGGAACTTTTAAGTGGATTTTCAAAATCTGGGCACTTTCGAAATATAGGAACCCTTCCAAAAATAGCAACTTTTCCCAAAATAGTAACTTTCCAAAAATAGCCCCTAAAAAAATAGGAAGTCTAACTTGGGCTAAAAATGCCAAAAATGAAGTCCCTAAAAAATAGGAGGTCTAGGGTGGAGACCCCAAAAAGGTAGGAGATGTCAGAATTGGCTGAAATGACAGTCGATCTTCATCTCTTAGGCCCTCTAAGTACTGTGGTGATGTTTTCACAACGATTTAGGCTCAAATTCTTCACTTGACTCGGGTGACCATTCAAAAACTCAAACTATAAACCCCCAAACAAAGATCAAATGAAATTGAGATGCGCAATGGAAAAAACATAAAAGGAAAACTACTAGGGTCCCCATTTGCAATGGGGTGATATGTGAAATAGGTCACAACACCAGGGCCCCCCTCCAATATGGTCTCCTCCTAAAATTTGAATGAATTTGAAGGTTGATACAATGGACTATACTTCAAATTTTTGGGCTAGTGGAGATATTTGTGTCTTTAACACAGGACATTGGTGAACTATGAGAAGACCGTAAGACGGTGTTTGTTTCATTTTGTATGGCAATAAAGAAACAATTTTTATTTGTTTATTAGAGGTTTATGTGACGAAGATAGTTATTTTGGCAGGGGGTAATATTTCCAAGAGGAGAATGTTGTGAACATAAATATGGATATCGAAACTCCATTTGAGAAATCAATGAGCACTTGGGTTGAATTGGTTCATCAACATGTTGATTATGAAAAAACTCATGTTTTCTTGCGTAGTTATTCCCCTGTTCCTTTTAGGTATTGTTTTTGTTGTCATTGCTCTAAATTTTAAGGAATGTAAACTTTGCTAGCAAATACTGCCAATACGAAATCATGTGTTAAATAAGCTAAAAAAAAATCCAATTATGTATGTGTTCATCAATTCAAATAGTGAGTTGTCTCCATATCATAAAATATAATTTTCTTTTGGAGTACTTTGTGTGCCTTTGTTGCATTGTAGAAACTGTATATTTTTCCTGAGATAGTTTGTCTCTGGTGCCATGTAGGAACTCAATTTTTGTTTGTTGGTATTATATTAATTCTCCTTTAGTTTTCCTTTTCTTGTTTAACCACAAGTGAGTTGTGAGGTTTAGTGCTTTTGCAAACATCCTTTGTTACCTTTACAACTCAAACCCTTGGGGTGACTAATTTTATTCGATAACTTTGTTTGGTTGGTTTCCACTATGTGTAATTCTCTTGTACAATATGGTCTATAAATTCATCCAAAATCTTATATCTCAAGTTCTTGCTTGTGTTGAAATGGACCAACCACAATGAAATGACAAGATTGCAGCCATTAGTGTCTACCAGGTGTGCCAAACCAATGTAATCATCTTCTTTATAGCTACTTCATTGCTAGAAGGTATGGAGATTTGGGTACAAGAGTGAGCAAAAAGTAACTTTACATTAGTCACTAGCTTGTACTTGAGATTCATTCATCTATGCCCATTGAAAAGTGGTTGAGTTGGAATTCTTTAAGCAAATTAAATAATTCTTGAAGTGGTGGAATGGGAGAAAATTAATCAATTATAAAAATAATTTGCAAAAATTTGCACCTTGGATTCAAGAAAGGTAGCTACTTATAGCAGTTAAGACTCAGTCGGGGTATTTTGAGAAGCATGGCAGTCTGTCTGGCCCTTAGTACTATCTATAAGGTTGGGCTCAATCATTGCATCGGTTTGCAGTTAAATACCAACAATGTATTATGTTCTACCTTTCTAAACTAAACCTGTATAGTTTTAGAAAATGTATTGGAAGAATAAAGTCCATGGATAACAATTCACTACATATAATATGGTGTACTATTCCTTATATGATATTCAAGTTGGGTGTCACCCCTACTAGCAAGGTCAGGAGTTTGCACTAGGAAGCCACTAAAATTCAGTATGCATGTGGACAACTACAAGTGTACAATAATTTTATCAAGAGTTTAGTTTAGCAATAAACTATGAGAAAATAAGGGATTAGGAGGTATTACTTGTACCAAAAAAAGTTCAATTCTAAATTGAAGGGCAATAAATTATATCAAAAATTTTACAAACTTATGGACATTGTTTTACTATCTCCATCATTAACATTACTTCTGGTGTTATGTTATAATTTTTGTTGTATTTGATGGCTTTATATTTTACTTCTTATCCATCAATATATGCTGAACCAAGACCTCCTCCAGCACCAAAGGGAATACCTTCATATAGTAAAATCGAGATAGATATTTGTAGATCATTTCCTGAATTTTCATAGCTATGTTTAATCTTTATGACACTTTATCCATTACAAACATGCATAACTGATGAATCTCTTCATATTTATAGGCCATATTGGGAGAGGTGGGATGTTGGTCATCAAAGTATGTCATCATATATTAATGTTTCATGCCATGGATTTGTAAATACTCATCAATTATTTTATGCACCTTTTTTCTCCCAACAAGCATATCTACTCCTTTTACCTCATAGTTAAACCAATGTATGTATTTTTTCTATTCTTTCTGCTTATGCTACTAGATGAATCTAGAGAAGAATATAAGCACCAATATAAGGAAATTTTGAATTTCAATATAGAAGCTATGTCACTAAGTAATGCATCAAAATCATGGACATATAATTGTAAAGAAAAAGGAGAAAAAAAATGGAATATAGAAAAAAATGTTGCTATTGTAAGAGTGTTTCCAAGATTACATTCCTTTCCTACATGTGACTCAAACAAATGTATAAAATTTTGTTCTTCTAAATTGCTACTTTACAAACCATTTCGAGACATTCAAAGAGATATTAGGCACAACAAGGAACCCATAGTGGCAATGTGTGAGGGTTTCAAATATAACCAATGGCTTTTGGAAAGAGTAGTATCAAATGATAATATTGAGAACATGAGTGACCCTAAATATGAAGGTAATGAAAATGCTCAAGAAATCACTATAGAAAAATGAATGGGAAATTATATCTAAACTTAATTAGTATCAATATTTGTAATATTAATATGTAGATATATTGGGTAGAAGATATCAAAGATAAACTAGTGTAAATTGTCCTTGTAAAGTGTTGATCTATCAAATACCAAAATTAAAGGTGAAATTCTATCTTTTTAAGGAATTTAATGTCCTTGCACAATCTTCATCTTTCAAATACTAGAATTGAAGATGAGATTCCATTTTCTATTGGGAATTTGTTGTCCTTTCAAAGTCTTTATCAGTCAAATACTAGAATTTAAGGTGAGATCACATCTGCTATAGGGAATGCATCATATTTGAAGAGTCTTTGTTTGGATAATACCTCTATTGAATGTGAGATTCCTCACTCCATCATCAATCTCTCTAAACTTGTTGACATGGATCTTTCCTACAACAAGTTAACAAGGGTAATACCACCATCATTTCACTCCTTTTCTTTGATTGTTACTCTTTACTTTTATCCCAACAAATTGAAGGGTACAATTCCAAATACAATTCCAAATCTTTTTCACTTAAGAAGTCTTGCACTCCACTCGAAAAATTTAAGCGTCCCTATTTTCCTTTCTCTATTCAATAATATCACTAGATTTGAAGAGTTGTATATTTCTTACAATCACTTGACTATAAACATCGATTCAACAGATTCCATCATTTGAGCTTTCCTCTTTGAAACTAGGTTCTTGCAATTTAGATAGAATTCTACTGTTTCTTGTGACACAGTATTACTTGGACTATTTGGATCTATCCTTAATAGTATCCCAACAAATATTCCATCTTGGATATGGGACTTATCTAATATTTATTATTTAAACCTTAGTTGTAATCAAATTATAGGTTCATTGCCCCCAAAAGTAAGAAGAAATGCTGATTTGTATTTGGATTCACACAATAACAACTTAGAAGGTGCTCTTTGTCTTCCTATTGTCGGTGCTTTTCTGTTGGACTTGTCGATGAATCAGTTTAATGGTTCATATGTTTGGATACTATTAGTGTATAGGTCCAAATAATTCAAGTCATATGGGGTCACAAGAAATGATGGAATTCTTTCAAAATTTCAAGAACCTAGTTCCAAAGAGAAAAGCTCAAATGGTGGAATCCATGTTCAATTGATGTTCACATTCATGTGATTGTAAGAAAGATACAACTCTTCAAGTCTAGTGAGATTATCGAATAGAGAAAGGGAAATGGAGCCAATTAAACTATTGGAGTGGAGCACAAGGATTCTTAAGTTAACCAAATTTAGAATTGTAGATTCAATTGACCATTAAATTCATTTGTGTAAAGGTAAAGAGTAACAAGCGAAGAAAGTGATCCCAACGATGGTGGGATTACCCTTGTTAACTTATTGTAGGATATATCCAAGTAAACACATTTGGATAGATTGATGATGGAGAGAGGAATCTTACCTACAACAGAGGTATTATCTAGACAAACACTCTTCAAGGGTGACACATTCCCTATAGCAAATGAGATGTCACCTTCGATTCTGGTATTTGACAAATAGAAACTTTGCAAAAACAACAAATTCCCTAGATAGTAGATGGAATCTCACCTTCAATTCTAGTATTTGATAGACCATGATTTTCCAAGGACATCAAATTCCCTATAGAAAATGGAATTTCAACTTTGATTCTTATATTTGACAGATCAAGACTTTGCAAGGATAACAAATTTCATATAGAAAATGAAAGCTCACCTTGAATTTTGGTATATGATAGATCAAGTCTTTTCAAGGAAAAAAAATTACCTATTACAGATGGAATGTCACTTTGAATTCTTGTATATGATAGAACCAAACAACGCAAGGACAACAAATTCCCTATAGAAAATAGAATATCACCTTCAATCTTGGTATAAGAGAGATGTAGATGCTCAAAGTATGACATATTCCATATAGCAGATGAAATTTATGTCCCCACGACTCTTCCTAAAAGATCAATGCCAGTTAGTGATGAAGAATTTTGGTGTGCACTAAAGGAACCTCTCCACCATGATTCAAATTCCTAGAGAGATCAAGTGAGAGTAAGTGGGTATTCAAACTTTTAAACCTAGCTAGTATTTGTAGTTCCAAAGAATTGTATAACAAATTGAGATAGAGGAGAGAGGTGATATTGACGAGGGAGTTGGAAATTGGTCAACTAAGTCCATAGCTAGACATACTAAGTCATTGAAGGTTGGATAAACTACCAACAACTCCACCCCACTCCTTGCATATAGAGATGTCCATACCATCAAGAGAGACATATTCCAATCTCACCATATTTGATAAGCTTTCTATGTTCACAAAGAATTCACTTTCATAACTAGAAAATGACATGTCAAGAAAAGTGTGACTCTTAAACTTTCCATTCTGGGGAGAATTGAAATTACCCTTTAAGAGGTTAGCAGTGAGATCGAGGTACTCCAACTTGTCAATTTGAACAACTCATGAACTAATATGACTTATTTCTAAATGTGAATGAAAACACTTAGTTTTGGTGACATAAGTAGATGATATATTTCTCTTGCATGCTTGGCTATTTTCAGCATTAGATGTTTTAAGTCATAGTTAGATCCATTGGTTCTTCGAAGTAGTAGGTGTCTACATGAGACAGAGTCTAGTGCCTAGAGAATGGAATGGTGTCAATTTGTGGTGCAATTCAGGAAATGGAGGATGTTGTGAGGGTTGTTCTATCATTCCGTCTACCAATTCCTCTGGGTCTTTAATGGCCATGGTACATTAAAAGTTCACTAACTTGTGACTGTGTCTTTTATATCCTTTGAAGCAAAAAGTGTTTGGTTGTTTTGAGATTAGGGTTTATTTGGTTTTGATGGCATTTAGGATCCTTTGCACTATAAGGAGTGGCTCCAAGAGGCTTTAGTAGAGGAAATCCATTTCATAGACATGTTTCCTTGAGATGGAAATGGAGGTTGCGAGCGTTTATAGAAGTGCAAAGCACCTCGACCCTCACAGGTTCAAATCGTACAAACACTTTGAAACATCAGAACCCTTTGAAGCTAGGCCACCAGAGATTCCAGCGTATTTATCTCTACAAGCTCTAGCTTAGTTACACTATCTAGTGATTACAAGTTGCACTAGAATTTTTTTTTTCTAGAAAAATGAAAAAAAAAACTTGAATTCCTATCTTACATGTATTATAATGAATTTCTAATGATGCACATGAAAATAGTGCACTTAATATGAATGAATGTGCTATAATAATAGTATAAAGTATATGTATGCTTTTAATGGCTTGATTGTGTGCAAATTAAAGCTACAGGTGGGAAGGTTATCTATTGGAACGAATATCATGATTTAGAGGGGGTTTTTAGTCGTGTTTGGATCCTTGTAAGTGAATGCACGGTTTATTTGAAGCTATCACTTCTCTATTGATAAATTTGTTAAACAAACAACATAATTTACAAAATGGCCTACCAATTGACCTCATGCACTAAATAAATGTATGAAAAAAATAAACCAAACTTTTTCCTAATTAGCCTTCCACACCTCTTTAGCATACCCATTGCACACCAAGTTGCAATTCCTAGTAATATACAACTGTACTTTAGAAAGGGAACAACCTTAATGTTGTGAGCTTGAAATATTGACTTTTCATAGACAAGATGAGAGGAGTAGGATTAGTACAATTGCTTGAAAATTCTTGTTATTTGGGTCATCATAATTTTTGGCACACATTCATATCTCTAGTTGTAATGTAAATTGTCTATGAAAATTTGAGGGTAACTCTATAATTTTGTCTTGTTTGAATTGAAATAGGCAAACAAGTATGGTGTTGAAGTGCAGTTTGCTTCCTCTTTCTACAATTTTCTTCCATATTTTTGTTCAATCTTTTAAGACTGTGTATGGAGATAGTTTTGATGAGACCATTACAAATGACAGAGTGGGGATGGAGAAAAGGGTGGTGAGTATGGAATTGGATCCAAAACAATTGAAAGGAAGATTATATCCTTCCATTGGAAGTCTTTCTGAGCTGCTAAAGCTCAAGTATGGAGTTGATCCAAGTGTTTTCTCTGGAAATACCAGACTTTGTGGCCAGCTCATGAAAGCTTGTCCAAAAATAGAAGCCTCTGATTTGTCATTTTCAACATCATCAACATCTTCTTCTTCACAGATCTCGGCACAAGATCAATTGGAAAAGAAACAATCACAAAGCTTTCTTTCAGGTATTTTAAAGAGGTTGTTGCCTGAATCTTTAGGCTCAACTGCTCCACAAACTCGGTTTGTGTTAACAAAATTTTTGAAGGCCTTAGCTCCAACTCCATCTCTAGCTGTAAGGCATAATGCCACAAGCAATACTAATCAAACAATGGCCTCATCACTAGTACAACATATAAAGCATAAGAAGAAGCAACCAATTAAAAAGTGGTCTTTGTGTATTGCCTTAGGCCTAGTTACAAGAGTGATCCCTAAAGTTATTTGTTCATTTTTGTATCTAATGCTCTTGAACTATAAATGTGGAAGACCAAGGTGCAGGATGATGTGATTTAAGGTGCTAAAATTAAAAAGGTTGAGGATTTGGCCTTCTTAGAGATAGAGGAAGGTCTCAAATCAGCAGAGTTCATAGGAAATGGGGGTTCATGAGAAGTTTACAAGACACACCTTCAAGATGGCAAGGAAATTTCCATTAAGAAAATTGCTCAACCATCTCCCAATCCCACAGATATATCAAATGAAGACACTAAGCTTTGGATAGAAGAAGATGTCAAATTCATGCAAAATTGAAGACTTTAGGTCATATCAGACACACAAACCTTATTACTCTTTTAGTCTATATCCCAAACCCTGATTTCCATCTATTAGTCTATGAATATATGAAAAATGGCAGTCTCCATCAAGCCCTATCAAAGGTTGTAGAAGGCACATTGGAATTAACATGGCCTATTCATCATAAGATTGCCATGGGAATTGTTGAAGGCCTCTAGTACTTGTAGTCCACAATACACCAAAGATCATTCACCATGATCTCAAGCCAGGAAATATCCTCTTGGATGAGAAATTTATTGCTCATGTTGCAAATTTTGGTCTCACAAAGGCACTCCCTGAAGCAGCCACACATGCTACTAGCTCAAATGTTGTAGGAATAGTTGGGTACATTGCTCCTGAATATTATCGAACTTTGAAGTTCATAGATAAGTGTGACATGCATAGTTTTTGGGTTGTCCTTTCTTTTTTGGTTACAGGTAAAAACCATATGATGATTTATTCCAAATGATACCACAGGATAGCATTCCAAGGTGGTTAAGAAATGTGGTAGCATCTGAAACACCATCTGGTGCAATAGATCCACATATTAGAGGACACGGGTATGACAATGCGATCTTCCTTGTCATGAAAGTTGTGTGCTTTTACACTAATGATCATCCCAACAAGCGGCCTAATAGTAGAGTTCCTCACCACACTTTCACAAATCAATGTATAAGCATCACCATCTCAATTGAAAACTCTGGTTTGGTGTTTTGGTTAAGGACCTATATCTAGTTCCACCAGTATGAAGTTGTGATTTCCACTCCATCTCACCATATCAATATGATTGTCATGATAACACTCCTATGGCTCATATTTTTAGTTTATCTTATTATTGTTGCACCCCAATATCCTATGTCTTATAGCTTTTTTAGTGCCTACAATGGCAGGGATACTCTAGTTTAATTATCCATACCTATGGATGCTTTGTCAAATCCAGTATCTTTTCTCGTACTATAAAGAAAGGCATAATTAAGTGTGTTGCCATTGCTTTTGTATTGTCCTCCAAATACACAGCTCTTATGCATGCATCTTTCTCTAAATATACAAGTCTCATATACATGTCTTTCTCTTTGTATACAACTCTCATATGTATTGTTGCATTTTTTTCTTTGAAGATAAAATTTTGAGTCGCAAGGCAAGCACTACAAAATGAGTTCAATTTCTTCATGGAAACCCTATTGATTAGGGTAAACAAGAAAAAATAGAACTTCTTTAACTTACACATTTTATATGATAGTAAACATATAACTCCTTCCATAGAAAACACCTTGTTATCAGTTTTGTTATGTTAAGTTCCATTTTTACCAATTCTTGATGTCTTTACACACTAACAGGTCTATACCTATTAGTGACTATGTAGCTGCTTGAAGGAATAAATATCATGGAAATTGTATACCTTCTTGAATAGTAGAAAGTAAAAGGTGGGCCATTACCCTACTGAGGATTTACTAAACAAAAAAAATATTCTTGATGTTAATTGCTCTACCTCATTAGGGTAATGATCTGCCTTTTACTTTCTACTATTCAAGAAGGTATACAATTTCCATGATATTTATTCCTTCAAGCTGCTACATAGTCACTAATAGCTATAGACCTATTAGTGTGTAAAGACATTAAGAATTGGTAAAAATGGAACATAACATAACAAAACTGATAACAAGGTGTTTTCTGTGGAAGGAGTTATATGTTTACTATCATATAAAATGTGTAAGTTAAAGAAGTTCTTGTTTTTTCTGGATTCTGCTACCCTAACCAATAGGATTTCCTCGAAGAAATTGAAATCATTTTTTAGTGCCTGACTTGTTACTCAAAATTTTATCTTCAAACAAACAAATGCAACAATACACGTGAGAGTTGTATACAAAGAGAAAGACATGTATATGAGAGTTGTATATTTAGAGAAAGATGCATGCATAAGAGCTGTGTATTTAGAGGAAATACAAAAGTAGTGGAAATACAATTAATTATGCCTTGCTTTATAGTACAAGAAAAGATACTCAACTTGATAAAGCATCCATAGGTATGGATAATTAAAATAGAGTATCCCTACCATGGAAGGCATGAAAAAAGATATAAGACATAGGATATTGGGGTACAACAAAAACAACATAAGCTAAAATATGAGCCATAGGAGTGTTATCATGACAATCATATTGATATGGTGAGCTAGATTGGAAATCACAACTTCATACTCGTGGAATTGGATATAGGTCCTTGACCAAAAGACCACAACAAAGTATTTGATTGCGATGGAGATGCTTATACATTGATTTGTGAAAGCATGGTGAGGACCTCTCTACTATTAGGCCACTTGTTGGGATCATCATCAATGTAGAAGCAAGCAAATTTTATGACAAGGGGGATCGTATCATCATACCCTTGTCCTCTAATTTGTCGATCTATGGCACCAGATGGTGTTTCATATGCTACCACATTTCTTAACCACCTTGGAATGCTAGCTTGTGGGATTGTTTGGAAGAAATAATCATATGGATTTTTTCCTATAATCAAAATAGCAAGGACAACCCCAAGACTATATATGTCACACTTGTCTATGAACTTAAAAGTTTGATAATATTTAGGAGCAATGTACTCAACTGTTACTGCTACATTTGAGCTAATAACATGTGTGGTTGCTTCAAGGAATCCCTTTACGAGACAAAAATATGCAACATGAGCAATAAATTTCTCATCCAAGAAGATAATTCTTGGCTTGAGATCATGATGAATGATCTTTGGTGTGTTGTGGAAGTGCAAGTACTGGAGGCCCTCAGTAATTCCCATGGCAATATTATGAAAAATAGGCCATATTAATTTCAGTGTGCTTTCGACAACCTTATATAAAGCTTGATGGAGACTGCCATTTTTCATATATTCATAGACTAATAGATAGAAATCAGGCCTTGGGATATAGGCTAAAGGAGTAAGAAGGTTTATGTATATGATATGGCCTAAACTCTTTAATTCTGCATGAATTTGTCATCTTCTTCTATCCAAAAGCTTAGTGTCTTCATCTAATATATTTGTGGGATTGGGAGATGGTTGAGCAATTTTCTTAATGTTAATTTCCCTGCTATCTTGAAGGTGTGTCTTGTAAATTTCTTTTGAACCCCCATTTCCTATGAACTTTGCTGATTTGAGACCTTCCTTTGTCTCTAAGAAGGCCAAATCCTCAACCTTTTTAATTTTAGCAATGTAAATCACAACATCCTACAGCTTGGGTCTTCCACATTTATAGTTCAAGAGCATTAGATACAAAAGTGAACAAATAACTCCAGAGATCACTCCTGTTACTAGGCCAAAGGCCATATGCAAAGACCACTTTTTAATTGACCGCTTCTTCTTATGCTTTACATGTTGTACTGGTGATGGGACCATTTTCTGATTAGTATTGCTTGTGCCATTATGCCTTACAGTTAGAGATGAAGTTGGAGCTAAGGCCTTCAAAATTTTTGTTAACACAAACTGAGTTTGTGGAGCAGTTGAGCCTAAAGATTTAGGCAACAACCCCTTTAAAATACTTGAAAGAAAGCTTTGTGATTGTTGCTTTTCCAATTGATCCTTTGATGAGATATGTGAAGAATAAGATGATGATGACATTAAAAAAGAGAAATTAGAGGCTTCTATTTTTGGACAATCTTTCACGAGCTGGCCACAGAGCCTTGTATTTCCAGAGAAAGCACTTGGATCAGCTCCATACTTGAGCTTTTGCAGCTCAGAAAGACTTCCAATGGAAGGATATAAGCTTCCTTTCAACTGTTTCGAATCCAATTCCATACTCACCACCCTTTTCTCCATCTCCACTCCATCATTTGTAATGATCTCATCAAAACTATCTCCATACACAGTCTTAAAAGCCTGTACAAAAACATGGAAGAAAACTACAGAAAGAGAAAGCAAATTACACTTCAACGCCATACCTCTTTGCCTATTTCAATTCAAACAAGACAAAATTAAAGAGTTACCCTCAAATTTTCATAGACAATTTACATTACAACTAGAGATATGAATGCATACCAAAAATTAAGATGACGCAAATGAGAAGAATTTTCAACCCATTTTACTAATCCTCCTCTCATTTTGGCTATGAAAAGTCAATGTTTCAAGCTCACAACATTAAGGTTGTGCCCTTTCTAAAGTACAACTGTATATTACTAGCAATTGCATCTTGGTGTGCAATAGGTACATCAAAGAGGTGTGGAAGGTTAATTAGGAAAAAGTTTGGTTTATTTTTTTTCATACATTTGTTTAGTGCATGAGGTCAATTGGTAGGCCATTTTGTAAATTATGCAAATTTTTTTAACAAAGTTCTCAATAGAGAAGTGATAGCTTCAAATAAACCATGCATCCACTTACAAAGATCCAAACATGACTAAAAAAACCCTCTAAATTAGGAAGATAATTAAGCTCCATTTCTAACAAAAGAACCATTTCTATCCACTATAGGATATTACTATATACCTTTCAATATGTAAAACTATTTGAAAAAATTGGCTATGTTACAGTTGTGAAAACTAAAATACAACCACCAAGAATGTTGAAAAATACATATAATAGAAATTGGAAGGAAAACACTCTTAGATTTGGTTGTGAAACCACCTAAGATCAAAGTGACTGAAGGAAAGCAAGATAAAAACCTAGAGATGAAGAAAACTCAACACTCTCCTAGCATTGAACTAAACTCACAATTTGAGCTAGTTTTCTCATTAGCATAGGGAGAGGTGAGGGCTTGTTTATATAGAAAAATAGAGGAAAATAAAACCTAGAGGAATAATAACTCCCCTTAACCCATAATAGGCGAGAGGTTTTACCTACTTGGTAAATGTCAAATACATGGTTATGCCAACTCAGGTAAATGCAAAAAATGGTTATGGGGAGGTGGCAAATAAGTCCAAAAGAGGGTGTGACATTCAACTACCCAAATGTGGGTGTGAATGACACATGTGATTGTAGGATTATGCCACATGTCCTCCTCCTAACCATTATAATATAACTTAAGCAAGCTTAATAATGCGTGTAGGAAAAAAAAAAATTCCCTAACATAAGGAAAATAAAAAACCTACACTAACACCCCCCCTTAAGCATAGCTTGGGTGGGTGAAAAGACACAAAGATGCAAATATGGGTCCCGACTACTAGGCCATGTTAGGTACCCATGTACAAAATACTCTCACAAATGGAGCAAAGGAGAAAACCTAGTGGGACAAAAATTCTCCCCAAAAGAGAGAAAATAAAACAAGTTTCCAAACACAAGAAGAATCCCATTCAAGGAAGAAGTCCCCTCCAAAATAGAAAGGATAGGAAAGACCATGTAGCCTTTCCCAAAGTAGTCAACTGTGCCAATGGTTGAAGCTTGAAACTGAATGTAGAACATGGTCCATGATCATCAAAGAATGTTCCTCCCCTTAGGAAGAAACAAAACCAAAGGTGTATGAAGAATGTCTTCCCATTCCTGAAATGAATATGAGGGAAGAAAGCTTAAAAAGTATGAAGTCTCTGAAAAATGCTCATTTGTCTCCAGGTCGATGCTGAAAGCTAGCACTACCAAATCAGGTGTTCTAGGCCACACTGATGAAGATGACAATCCAAAACCTAGTAGAGATGTGTGTAAAACAAAATCCAAAGACTCAGTTACCTCCTCTGAAGACAAAGATGCCTCCTCCAAATGTTGCTCAAATATCCACACTCATGTCAAACTATGATGAATGAACACGTGGAGGATGAACAAGAGGATCCAAAGGTTCCTCCATAAAAATTGAAGAAGAAACAACTTCATCAAAGAGAAGATGGATGTCATGAATAGTGTCTCCCAATTCTAAAATATGAGACTCTATGAACAAACTTGCAATGTCTGTCAAGTATTCATCCCAAGCAACTATATCTAGAAGACGATGTTGATCCTGTTGCACTGAATCACAAGTAGTCATGAATGTAACACAAGTATCCTCAGAAGCAATAGTAGATAGAAGAGAAGGAATGCAAGGCTCAATAACTAAATCTGATGTGAGAATACCAAGATTCAAATAGCCAAAATTCTCCTCAAAATCAAATGTCACACAAGGAGTGTGGTCAACAACCAAAGGATCAGAACCATCATCAGTTGCAAAGTCTAAAAAGGTATACAACCAAGATTCATGATCAACTATCCGAGTAGCAATTATCTCTTTGCTCTCCAAGTCTTTGATGATAACTAAATCAGGCGTGAATTCCATAGTCTTCCCTACTCCACCATGAGTGATTTGATAGATGGAAAGAAGATTGTTTGTCAAGTGAGGTACACATAAAACATCATTGAAGGTTCCATCCCCAATATCAACAGAACCCTTCCCAATTACACTCATGTAAGTGTTGTTTCCCATCAGAATAGGTGGCATAACACAAGGCTCAAAAGAAGAGAACACAAAATGTGAAGAAGCCATATGATGAGAAGCTCTAGAATCTAGGAGCCATTTCCCTAATTCATGAATTGTAAAAGCACAAAAAGCTTTACCTTTATTTTTCTTAGACTCAGAAGCAAATCCTGCATGACCTTTATCTTTACTAGATCCTGACTGTTTGGAATGTGAAGAAGAAGTAGACTCAGACATTCTAGAAGGTAGATCAATGTTGTTCTTCTTAAGAAGATGTTTCAATTCATCAATATCCTTCTTATAACAAGAATGTTCTGCATATCCAATCCTCTTGTAATATGAACAAGTAGACTTCTCCTTCTTAGATGATTCCTCCTTGGAAGAGGATTTGTGTTGTGCTTGATCTGTGTGTGGATTTTTCTTAGATTTCTTTTGTTTCTTGTCAGATTGTCCTGACTCTTTCTATCCCTTAGGCTAACTAGCCAACAAGGCCTAAGTTTGTGATGGCTTTATGAGACCCATAGAAAGAAGCTTTTGTTGTTCATGCATTAACATCTCCAAAAAAGATGCAAATGAAGGCATAGTATATGTAGATCCCATAGTTAGTCTATGAGTATGAAAGCTAGAAAAAAAAGTTGCAAATTTAGGACCGAGTTTATTCAGTGTATTATAGATTAACTGAATGTCCTTTTTGTCAATACCACATGCTTTACATTGTTCTCTCAGATCATTGAACTTAGTAATATAATCCTGGATGTTGCCAAAGTTCTTTGGATCAAGGCTCATCAATTCATTTTCAATCTGATAGCCTTTGACTTCATCTGTTGTACCATACAAAGATTTTAACTTTTCCCAAGCATCATGTGAATTTGTACAAGATTCAATCTGAAACATAAGATCAAGGGAAACAAAACTACAAAGACATCCAAGAGATTTTGTATGTTCAAGCATTCATTTTATCTTTTCCTTATCATCTTTAGGTTCATCTACCTTGTTTTCAACATATGGAGTATACCCAAGTTGCATTAAGGCATTCCATGCATGTTGATGCCATGTTGCATAATTATAAGGTGTTAGCAAAGGAACCTTAGAATGATCCATGTGTGAAGGAAAAGAAAAGCACAAGTGAACAAATAAAAAACACACACACACACAAAGAGAGACCCCCCCTTTTCCACTCAATTAAGAATCTCCCCCCCCCAACAAAAAAAGATTTGGCACTTTATAAATTAGTGTGTTTACAATGCTGGAGTTGTTTTCTAGAGTTTTACAAATGTCTAAAATAAAATCAAATACTGAAAATACAATAAAATATTAGAATGACAACCTAAAAATAGCACCAATGTGTAGTACTTGGAAAAAATTCACTTTCAAAAAAAGAATCACCTCAATATGAGGTCGTATGTGAAAGTTACACCCATTTGAAGTTCAATAAAATGATGATTATGCTTTAGATCTGATGAAAAAACTGAATTTCTAGAAATATGGAATCACTTTGAGAAAAAATCAATCACACCACTGTAAAGAGCTTGAAATTTTACCCCAAATAAAAAAAATTGCACTGAAAATTGCTTCCGTATGACCAGAAACGAGCCCTCTGAAGTTCAGGTGCAAAATTGAAAACTTCAATGGAGAGGGGGTCACTAATTTGCAAAAAGTCACCACTGCCAAATTTAGCCAAACTCTACTAAATTTAGGAAAGCTGCCAAGCTTGTCTCTAGCTAACCAATTTAAAGCTCTGCTATTTGTGGTGAATTGCCAGATAAACTTAGAAGATCTTCAATTTAATAAAACCGCCAAAAAAAACCACCAAATGTGGCAAAGGCACCAAAGTACAGGGGTGCAGACAGAGGAAGGTACAAAAAAACATAGGACAAAGTACGGCTCCCAAGTACGGATGGTGCAGATATGGCCTTTTGAAATTATTGTTTTGAGTCTTGAAATTTTTGAATTTAAAAAAAAAAAAAGTTTAAGAGAGTGGGGAGCCGTAGCCACACCCCTAAATCCCTTTATAAAGGAATTGCAGCTATTTAAAAGTTGCTGCTGTAATTTGTATGGTGGTGCAGCAAGTTGGGGGTGCAGGTACGGGCCTACGTACCTCTCTTTTTTATATTTGTTTTTAAATTTTTTTTTTTTTTGTTTTTTCAATTTGATTTTTCAAAAAAAAATTTGTTTTATAAAATTTTCAATTTTTAAAAAATTGCGAATTTGATTTTTTCAAAATATATATTTTTGATAATGCAGAAAATTATAATTGAATTTTTTTTTTTCATACCGTACTTTCTGCAAGTGGGTCGTATGGCTCGTTTGCTAAAAAACATTTTGCCTCAAAAATGACCACCTCTAAAATTGATGAATTGGCAGTGGATCTTTAGGTTTTGACACCTTTTGAGCACGATGGCGAGGTCCATTTGGGCTGAAAATGCTCTGAAAGATCAGCTACCTTCAGGAACCTCTCTAAAAACCTTTGTTTCAATCATTCACATATCTCGCACCAGATGTATGATTTGTACAAAATAAAAGTCAATACTAACTTTTTCAGCTGCTCTGAACTCAATGGTGAGTTCAGAATATCTCCAGGAAGCTTTGAAATACCTACAAAAAAATGCAATAGAAAAGAATCCCCCTAGAAACTGAGATCTCTATCAAGCATATTTGCTTCTCCAAGTCATCATTGGATGCAAGAGAAGAGCATACTTTGCTTTCAAGAATGGATTGAACAAACTACTAACCTACAACTTACAACCAACTATGATACCATGTTATATTTGGTTGTGAAACCACCCAAGATCAAAATGAATGAAGGAAAGCAAGATAAAAACCCAAAGATGAACAAAACTCAACACACTCCTAGCATTGAACTAAACTCACAATTTGAGCTAGTGTTCTCATTAGCATAGGGAGAGGTGAAGGCTTGTTTATATAGAAAAATAGAGGAAAATAAAACCAACAGGAATAATAACTCCCCTTAGCCCATAATAGGTGGGAGGTTTTACCTACTTGGTAAATTCCAAATACATGGTTATGCCAACTCAGGTAAAGACAAAAAATGGTTATGGGGAGGTGGAAAATAAGTCCAAAAGAGGGTGTGACATTCAACTACCCAAATGTGGGTGTGAATGACACATGTGATTGTAGGATTATGCCACATGTCCTCCTCCTAACCATTATAATATAACCTAAGCAAGCTTAATAATGTGTGCAAGAAAAATAAATACTCCCTAACATAAGGAAAATAAAAAACTTACACTAACAAACAATACTACTGCTTATTACAAAACTATGCACTTAGGCTTTCCTTTAAAATTGATAATTGTTTCTCACTCACTAGCTTTCTACATATTGCCTACAAGATTCGTCACAAGATATATGATATTTTCTTTCAAGATTTATTCTTGCATCTAGACACTTTTCTTCCAAGAATCAACCTTTCTTTCTAAACTTTCAGCCATCATGGCCAATTCAGTGGCATGATCCCCATGATTATTTGAGTTTCTTTTAACATAATCCAACAACTTGAAAGAAAGGAAAACACTCTCATTTAGTAGTTGGGAATGCCTCAACTTATAGTCCATGAAGGTGATCCCAAAGTTCATGGTCAAGTTTGATCAACCCAATGCTAGTACCTTTCTCTTTGCTTCACACCCTTTCTAGAAGGCTAATGTTTTCATGCCTCAGAACATCGGCTTCCCACCTACTTTCTCATCCTCCTCTCTTTTGACCTAGTCTTGGGAGGTGGTGGGAAACTGGACCACATTGTAGGTAACAATCCAAACAAAACCCTCTAAACATCCTTTACAGTCTTTGGCATATTTGGTGGTGGAATATACAACATACTGGGCCCCCATATGACTTTCTTCATAGGTTGTTGTACTTATGTTCTGTATGCAGCCTCATTCCTATACTACAACCATATGCAAAACAATACCTTTGTAATAATCCTTACATTGGTTCTACTACATCCTAATAAAGTCATCAGAGATGATGGCAGCAAGGCCACCTTTGTAAAGTACTCTAATGTGTGGATTTAGGCCCAAGAGATTAAGAAATGTTTTAAGAACAAGAATTTGCTTCTGCTAACCCTTGATTGTTTTGCTAGCAACTTTTTTATAACTTACCAGTTCAACAATGTGAATGGGTTGATATTCAATGCGGGGACCAAGGGATTGAACAATGCTTTCAACACAAGCATGGTTGCATGCATATAGAACACAAGAAAAGCTTACAATGTCAAGATATGTTCTAGAATGCTTCATTAATTCAAATATTTTAAGAGCATCCTTGCAAAATCCATGTTGTGTGTATCCTACAATCACTGCATTCAATGAGATGACATCTCTTTGAGGTATTTTTTCAAATAATTCACATTCCTTTTCTATGCTTTCACATATTGCATACATTTCCATCAGAGCAGTTGCATCTGCAACGTTTGAAAAAATTCCTTTTTTTATGCTTTGATGGATGTCCATACCCTATTCCAATTCTCCTATTTTGGAAAAGGCAGGGAGAATGTTGGAAGAATTTCTCTAGTTTGGCTTTACACCTGCCAATTGCATTTGCTTGAAAGTTTCTCAAGCTTTTTGAAAAAATCCATTTTGTGCATATCCAACAATCATTGCATTCCATGAGATAGCCTCTCTTTAAGAGCCATTATGTCAAATAGTTCACATGGCTTTTCTATGCTTCCACATGTCACATACATGTCTACCAAGGAATTTACAACTATAATATCTGAAAAAAAATCCTCCTTCCATGGATGACCATACCCTATTCCAAAGCTCCCGTTTTGGCATAGGTAGGGAGGATAATGGTGAAGGTTGTGGAATTTGGCTTTACACCTCCCAATTGCATTTTCTTGAAATTTTCTAAAGGCTTCTCAATAAATCCATTTTGTACATATCCTGCAATCATTGTAGTCCATGAAATGACATCCTTTTTAGGTATTTTGTCAAACAGTTTATGTGCCTTGTTAATGCTTCCACTTTTTGCATGCATTTCTACTACGGAAATTGCAACTATAATATCTGACAAAGTTCCTCTATCCTTTACGCTTCCATGGATTTCCATACTGTTCCAAAGCCTGTATTTTGGCATGGGCATGGGGGGTGCTATCAAAGGTTGTGAAATTTGGCTTTAAGCCTTTTCAACAAATCCATTTTGTGCATACCTTACAATTGTTGCAGTACATGAGACCACATCTCTTTGAGGCATCTTGTCAAAAAAATTCACATGCCTTGTCTATGCTTCAACATTTTGCATACATGTCTACCAATAGGATATGCATTCGACATAAAAAGTGCAACTATTCTCCAATCTCCAAACTTAGAATAGGCTCTCCAAATTGTCCTAAACTTAGGTATTGAATTATGATCAGAGTTCATTGCCCAATGTCTTTGAGCCTATGTAATTAGGAAGGTCATGGTAAAAATATCTATGCCCTAGAATTCGTTCTCATTAGCATCACCTCGGCTCCTTCCTAATGAGAAAGCTTACAAAATGTGAGTTTTCATCAGTCAATGGATGACCCCAAGTCAACGTAGAGGAACCTACCTATGAAATAAAAATAGCAGTGCATGAGATGACAAGACTTATTAAATTACAAGTAATAAGATTCATAGGCCCAAAAAAAGTGGCTTAGTGGGTTGTCAAATCCCCATAGTAAGCCCATTTAGATTGGGTAGTAAATGGGCAAAATAATAATGACAATAAAAGATTGAAGAAATAATGGACAAGATAGGGAAAGGACGAGTTAGACAATCTTGTGCAACTCCTATTAACGAAGGATGGGTTCCTCATATGCAATATGGTATCCATCTACAATTTCAATTCCTTGAGTACATTCGATAAAGGTTGCTAGTATGGGTGTCGTGATAGGAGTATGGGCATCCATCAAAGACAAAGAATAGAGGAACAACCATTAAATGTGGTATTTTAATGAATGCACGAAAAACAAGTGGTGGGTGATCTAGTATTGGAAGGAGGCTTATTTGATGGTTGTGGACAGGAAGAAAAGGAATTTGTTGAGAGGACTCTAGAAAATTTTCAAGAAAATGTAATTGGCAGATGTAAATTGGGAGTCCATAACCTTTGACACCATCCTCTCTGTATGTGTCAAAATGAGAATTTTGGGGGTCGATTCTCACAATAGTATGGCAAAGAGCAACATGGGGGAGCTTAAAGAGTAGAAGGAGCTCACATTGGGTTTGGATGGCCTTCAAATTCAAAGAAAAATATTAGACAAAGGGTGCATGAGGCAATAGTCACAAATTGATTTGTTAAAAAGGTTCTGAAAACTTCCAAGAAAAGCTAATTGGCAGGTGAAAATCTAAATTCCCTAACCATTGCTAATATCCTCCATTCCTACATTGAAAGGGGAGTTTGCAAATAGACTATGGATGCTCATCTAAAAGGGAGAAGCAAAGAAAGAGAAATCAGAGGGTAATTATTAAAGCTTTGTTTTGGAAGGAAAATGGGAGGAATCACATGGGAATAGAATGGCATGCAGAGGAGAGAGGAAAACAAGGGAGTCACATAAGAGGAAGGAAAAGAATGGCATGAGAAGAGGGAGAAGGACCATAAAACACAATCTCATGGAATGAACAAATTTTGGGAGATGCACAAAATGGATTTGTTAAAGAAGTTTGAGAAACTTCCAATAAAATTGCAATTGATAGGTGTAAAGCTACATTCCACAACTGTTGTCAGCACTCTCCCTATCTACATCAAATGAGATCTTTCGAAAAGGTTATGAACACCCATCAACGATTAGAAGAAACAGATTTAATCATATGGAACAAAGGGAGGTGGTGAAAGGAAAAGGAGGAGATTTTGAATGATTCTTTCCTTTGAGTTGAGTCAGAGATGAGTAGATTAGTGGAAAAGGAGGCAGGGAAAGCTATCAATGTTTGCAAAAGGAATATTGTCCACATCATTCCTAAAGTAGCCTGCACCCTCTTTTCACCTCCTATAGTAGTTTTTAATTCAAATTATGCACTTCATCATACATGAATAATTGACCTAGGTTGATTCATGCGTGAATGCTGGCATTTACATTTCTTTGAGGTTTTGTCAAATAGTTCATGTGCCCTATACATACCTTTACTTTCCTTTAATACATTTCAAAGACAATCCACCTACCTTCTACATACCTTTTGTTATGTATTTGGGCAGCTTTTAATGCTTGAAGAGCTATATTAAGCTCAATTTGATGACATGATAGTTCTTTTATTTAATATAATGTTGTTAGTTGAGTTGATTGTGGAAAGATAATCATGAATGTTCTTTGGTGAATAGTTCAAGTATGAATACCATCTTTCAATAACTCTTAAAGTAAATTAGAGATGTAATAGAGGTTTTAGTTTATGGCTGCATAATTATATAAGTGATAATGATTTTATTTAATGACACTTGAACCACATCATATTGAACAAATTTTAAGGATGCAAATGGATACTTTTGGTAATCCACTTTAGACCTATAGATAGGGTATTTATATGCCTATTAAATATGAACTTTTATATTGGACCTATGAAGTGACTTTGAATGAGGGGTATTGTATGTTAAATTAATGGTAGTATGATTTTGTAATATCTGAGAGACAATTGCCTCTTACTATGACAGATTTGATGAGTTTGAATTAACAGATAATGTATGTATAATCATACTAGAGAACATATTTTAATGTCTCACTGCTTACCAATAAGCTCATATTTTGTTATAAGTAGTTAGAGTGAATATTTCATATCTTAAGAATTGGACTATTTTAAAAGTATTGGAATTATTGTCTGAACAAAGGAAGGATATTATAGCTATAATGAGCTTGCAATATGATTGTGTACTAAATGGAGGGTCACTACCTTTTAATTTGACAATGTTGTTGAGAGTGAGTTATGATATAGATCTTATGTAGCATTTCTTGATACTCTACTAATGACCATTAAGGTTAAGTTTAGTCTAAAGGGGAAGTATGAATAAATTATATAGTTGTGAACAAGACTATTATAAGGATATGGGGTGACACCACAAGGTAAACAAAATTGGAAGATTGAGTATTATTAGTATTATTGTTGGATTTCTATTTTCATTAGTTGGTCCAATGAATATAGTGTTGCCAACCATCTAGAGTCAACTTACATATTGACCTTGTTGAGAGCAAGTTTATAACTATTACGTTATGTTTTTCATGGTATGTTCTTTAATAAGGTTCTACATGGAACTAATACATTCTTTCCATTCCTACTCTGTATCAAGGATGATGTATTATTTATAGCTTTAAGATCTTTGGAAGAGTGGTTTTGAGGGATGTATTTCCTTGTCCAATTTTATCTAAAGCACGAATTCTAGGAATTTTGTGAGCTCTTGTAGATTGGGAATTTGGGTAGTCGATTTATGGCCACTTTGGAATGTAGGTATGACATTGTTATATGCTATTGTCCTCCTTCATAGTAATTGTGTTGTGTAGTTCCAATAGATTTTATATGCATAACAATAGTGATGTAAAAACGAAGAAGTCAGAAGGCTATGAACCCTAGTCTTGTAGGGTATTTCTCTCATGTATTTTTTTTTAAATTATAACATCACATTTTTACTTTTAGCTAAAAAGAGTTTTATAAATCTTGGTTATATGATCAAAACAATGCTCATGGAGAGCCCTGTAGAGAGAACAGTTGAGGTGTCTAGAATAAATGAAATTTTTTAGGGAATCAAACAAGATTTACAAGAGAAAATTAGAGTCTAACAAACAAAAAAAAGCAATCCTACACAATCTACAGAAGAGTCTGGCAGAGGTTACTATATTTATCACTCTGTAAAGATTTGAGTAGCTAGTATTAATGTCTACTTACTATTTGGGGTCATTTTTTCACATAAAACTTTCAACATATGAAACATTCAGCTTTTGAACTTATGTTCGGGATTATGAGAAGCTTGGGAAGAAACTTCAAGACATAAGAATGAAATATTAATGTCTAACCAATGCACATAATAGGAATAAGTTTTTCAGGAAAGATTCATATTAAGACTATCACAACTAATCTACAGAAGAGCCTAACCCTATTACTTGTTGCTCTACAGAAATACTACCAAAATTCGATAGACAAAAACTAATGAAATGTACAACTAAACACATGAACTTTATAGAAAGTGGGTATAGCTACACTAGCTACCGAGCCTCTAAAATTAGAAGCATCTATGACTTCTAAATTAAATAACTTTACAATTTTTTCTTTAATAGATTTGTTCGTATCAAAGTAAACATTACAAAACAATTCAAATAAGGGGCGATATACACAGTCATTGAAAAATAAAAACTCACAACAGTTAAAAGCATCCAATAGAAAGTCTCCAATTTAATACCAATGAAAAGTTACCAGAGCAACAAAGCAACAAATTTTAGAAGATCTGAGCCTCAAATTGTTTTTGATATTACGTCCATGATCCACAAGGCTGAAAGGAGAAAATGAATATTATATGATAAAAGAATGTTGTTCACAAATCTACCAGTCTTATACTAGTATAATACCCAAAAAAACATACACTACAAATAAATTTCAAAAGCATAATTTGTAGCAAAACTGAGTGAAATTATATAAAGCAACTCACCTAAAAAAACACAAAAGAGAATTTAACCAAATCCAGCAGCCCACATCCCTTTACTAACAATTTAGCAGACAACGTTTGTGTTTTGGGTGTAAAGAAAATAAACGATTCACCAATGTTTCAGCAAAAAAAGTGAAGCATCAGAAAACATACAAAAGGAAATAGAACCAAGAAGAAGCAGTGTTTGCATCGACTACAACTATGAAGAAATCAGTGAAAGGAAAAAAAATGCAAACAAGAAGCAGTTAAAAGGGAAAAAAATATGCGAACAATAAATAAAAGAACTCCACTCACCACTGTAATCAGAATTTTTGTTGCCTCAAATCCCCAGGCGGCCACATTATTTGGTAAAGAGCTCGCCAAACGTGCTAGTTAAGCCGAACATATGCAAGTGGTACGCTACAATGACAAATTTAATAACGAAACCCACATTGCTTTTTTTTTTCTTCTTATACTAATCTTCGAAAAGCATGCAATGGAGGAGATTTAACTAACTGTCTTGCCATTTTCAAATAGGACACCCTTCAGCGTAAAGATGTAACTTTGGCATAAATATGGACCTCTAGAACAACACATAATTAAATGCCTTAAATGGAGTTTTCTTCTGTTGTGTTATCTACCAATGATGCATAAGAGGAAATCAATCCTTATGACAAAACTTATCTCGATTCTCTACAAAACTAGACATTGCCAAAAACTACTGGGTAGGCAGAAAATTTCGTATGAAACAACTAGTCAGACCAATTTTCTGTAGAGAAATTTAAAAGCATTTCATATCACGCATGCTATATATTTATTGTACTTCTCTTCCCCCCATATGCGACACCACAAATAATTGTACATGCTCCAAAAAAATGCATGATCAACTGAAATACCGCATGGTCAACACTCCTATTTTTAGTTTTCTCTTGGCCTGCTCGATGCTTAGGCATATTTCTTTTTTAGCTTTATTTTTGGCTTTACCATTAGCTTTTTTAAGCTCTCTGTTTTTTCTTTCTTTTCATGCAACCTGTTCGTTGCTAAGCATGGGAGAGGTTACTTCATATTTAAGGTAGGAAATTTCATGGATCCCATTAAGGGAATTTGCTTTACTAATGTTAGGAATTTTCTCTTGTTTATTAATTTTTCAAAATGGAGAACAAACTAAAATTCCAAACACAAGCAATGTTACACAATCAAATAAAATTAAATACAATCAACTACACACAAAACTCTTAATCCTTTAGTGCTCAAAGGGTTATGATTAATCAAATAAAGTTAAATACAATCAATTACATGGAGAGCTCTTAATCCTTTAGTGCTCAAAGGGTTATGGTTAATCAAATTATGGTTACCATAATTTTAATCAATTTATATTATGATTAATATATATTCATATATAGATAGTTAAGTTAGCTTAGCTTTCACCAAATACATAAGTAGGGTGTATATAGGAGCTAGTCGTTAGTTTATGATGATCACATTGTGAATTGTGTTCTTCTTAGAGACTTCTAGAAGTTTCATCACTTGAACTGAAATTTTATTCTCAATTATTATCAAGTAGTTGCAACATATTTACTAATTTGTGTGATAGGTCGAAATAGAGCGTTAGAAATCAAGCAACAAGTTAAAAGAGTGCAAATAAACAACTAAAACAACCTACACCTCAAGATTAGCCTAAGTTGGAAACAAAACAAGACAAAGCCACAAAATGGAACTTTATACCTTGCGTTGGAGAATTAGATCCTTTGGTTGGCCCATACAGTCTTTGATGGTATGTTTACTTGGTTGTAAGGCTAAAACTAGATGAGGATGTAGAGATGGGATTTTAAGTGGATGAAAACAAAGAAAATGGCTAAGTGTTGGTTGTCTCAAAACAGAAAGACACATAGGATTTTTGAGAAATCCCTAGAAATGGATGAGTTGAGATTAGTCACAAATATATCAAGATGTAGGGCTAGGTGGAGTTGGCTAAGCCCTCACATCTTATGACATGTAACATCTTCTGAGATAGCCCTAGGTGGAAGTGGATGGACATGGGGTGGAGGAGAGGACATGGAGAGGGGTACAAAGTACCTTGGGGATTGGACAAGATCTCCTCATAAAGGAGGTACTTGTCCCCATGTAGGAGAGGAGGACAATTAGAATTAAAAATTTCTCAAATATTCTCATGGGGATGAGAGAAGAGTTTTAAATTCCTTAAATGCATTAGAGTTAAAGGTGAATTAAAAGATTACATAGGAAGTGGAGTGCCCTTGGATCAAGATAAAAAAAATTAAAAATTCCTTGGGGGATGGGGAGAGTTGACTAAAATGGGTGATTAGGATTGTGCAAATGCTTGATTGAATTAATTGGCGAAGAGATTAGAGAAGAGGGTTAGATTTCACATGTGACTTGATGCTTGACAAGTCACAAGATCACATAGGAAGAAAGAGGCTAATATATTCTTGGAAGGAAAAATGAATTAAAAGGAAATTCCTTGAGGGGGTTGATTAGGCTAGTTAGTGAAGAGTTAGAGGATGGTTGGGTGGATTTACAGAGAGATTAGAAATTCCCAACTTGCAAAGTTGGAGAATGTGACACATCCTAATCAAGGATTAGGCATATGCACATCTTAATGATGGGATTAGAGGAAGGATTAAGATAAGATAAAAATGATGGAGGATGTGACATAAAGAGAATTAAATAAATGGAATATTTATTTAATTCAATTGATAGAAGGAGGATTAAAGAGATAAGATATTATTGATTAAATACCTTAGGGATTTGGCAGAATTAAAGATATTAATTAAATAATAGTAGTATTACTTAATTAAC